>JAYMTH010001803.1:0-13898 GCA_036897465.1 Pelargonium australe | reverse complement strand
ATGGGAATCGGAATGGAAGGAATGGGAATTGGAATGGGAATCATTCCCATTCCCATCAAAATTCTAATCCAAACGCAGCCTCAATGTATTTAGTTATATCCTAGGACTTAGCTCATGTTGTCCATGGATGTTGACCCTCTAGGTGAGGCTGTATGCTGCTTGTAATTTACCTCATAGTTTATGGTATTCTGAAATACTAAAATCCCATTTTTAACATTTTACAGTACAATATGCATCAACGTCATCATTATTTGTTATTAATATCTTATACTTGTTTGTTACTATTCATTTTCATTTGTATAAACTTGTACTGTCTAAAGTATTTTATATCTCTATTCTCTAGTATTGGTACCTTTTACTGTGTCCATTCTCATTTTGTGTTTAGTAAAGCCTTTTTAGTACAAATTCTTCTTTCACCTGTACTATTTTTGTACACTGTTACGGTTAGGGCAATATATATAGTTCTATTGCTTTCAGTTTCAGACTTTGCAATTCCATTTCTCTTATAGAAGGGTGCCAAGTTGCTATTTTAATTTAAACTCTAATTTTTTTTCCAGGGGCTCATAAGAGGCTCATTACTTCACCTCCAGTTGCTGTTTTCCCTCACCCACTGGCAAGTGATCTTAGTTTCCCAAGGTTTGTCATTCTCACTCATTTAAACCCGAATCTTTTGATGACTTTACCTCATGTTGACCTTTTGACTTCTTGGGTAGGTACTGGAATTACCTGAGGAAGCAAACATTTGTTCTGGAATCATACACTACAAAGGTTAATTGGATAATGAACCGTGCATTATTTTCCGTCCACTGCTATTTGTCATGGGGATTCGTAGCACCATATTGTATGGCTATAGTTCATATTGCAGCAGCTTTGAGAACCTATATCAATGGTTACTCATTTGAGGATACATGTAGTACTGGTGGTGAGCACACTACTCCTTTGTAGGTGCGTTAGTGATATTCTAATGATTCTGGAAATTGTGCAGGAGACCTTGATGTAGGATAGTTCTGTATTTCTGAATTCTTTCTTATATTTTAATATTGTGGTTGTTTCATATCAGGGTTCTTAAATGTGAACTGTATGCATCGAGCAATATGTGTTAGATTATTGTAACATTTAGGAAAAACATCCTAATATACTTTCTAGTGGCTTTTCTGGAATCTAGTACATAGTGTATTTTTAAACCCTAAACTATGTTAACTATTAACCATCACCCCAATCCCCATATGCAGTGTAACTTATGTATGATTAACATGGTTGCCTTTATTTTGTTATTTAGTAAATGCATCGTGTTTTGCTCCATCTTTGCAGATTACAGTTTTCAGTTTTAATATTGTGTTCTTATAGTTTCATTAACTGCTCTTGCCCAGGGCTTTTGCTGGTAGGTGGTCTAGCCACATGCACCATCTTAGAACTCCTTTCTATGTGGAACTTGACAAGGGTAGAAGTTCAACTATGCAACATATTATCACCTGAGGCGCCACAACTCTCCCTTGCTACCTATAACTGGGGCCTTGTAAGTAGAGCTCTCTTCAATTGGTTTATAGTTTTTGTAATCCTTCTAGAAAAGGCTTCCATTGCGGTTTGGATTTTCTTTCTATTGCATTTCCAAATAATTATCTTGCCTTGCGTCTAGTTCATCCTTTGCCTTCATATACGCGTGAATTTGTTCTTCAACCTAGGAATGTAGAGGGTAGATTAATCTTTGGTGAAAGAGTTGAGTTCAAAATAATAAGTCAATTATCATTTGAGTTAAGAGTATTGACATCAAGTTTTGCTGACTAGTTACTAAAATGAAGGAGATCATTTTCATTTGAACAGGTATTCATTGCAATGCTGGTGGATAACTTTTTATATCCAGTCTCTGCGATTCGTTCACATTTTACTCAGTGTATCAATTGGTCTGGTATCCGGTACCATTTGAAGAATGGGAAGATAAGCAAGGTATGAAATTATTTCATTTTCGTTGGATGATATACTTCTTGGGTTTTGAGGAAATGATGGCTCCATTGTGTTTTCATTACCTAATGTGCAGATTGAAAGAAGCAAAGAGAGTGGTCCAAAATATACAGATTTGGGAGGGAAACATTTATATGGGAAGAAAGGAGGGACAACCAAAGTTTCATTTATCAGTTCACTGGCCAGAAGTTTGGTTCAGTGGTGTCTACCTAAGAAACATGATAACTAGAAACATTTGGTCCTCTTAGATTGATTTTTTGTTAAATATTTGAATTGTTTGATTCTTTAGCTTTAATTTACATCTCAGGGCTGATTTTGTAGCTGTGAAATTGTATTCAAATCTTAAAAAGTAGAGTTGTGAAATTGTATTCATTGTATAGAGTTGTGATATTTTCAAATTTATAACATTATTGGGTGTGATTTCCCTGTTTTCTACCTTTGAATTCAACTGGTGTGTATTATTGAAATACTGTTTTTCGTTCACCTCAAAATAATTGTTCAATTTTTCATGTTTTGTAACTTTTGTTACTCCTAATATAACTTTGACATTCACACATATTAATTTTTTAAAATTAAAAAAAAAAAAAAAAAAAAAAACACAGACGATTATTTTGGAACATATTTCTACAGAAAATGAACGATTATTTTGAGACTTAGCACTAAAATCAGTTATAACTACTGAAGTTTCTCAAGTTAAGAACACTCTACTACTAGTTTGTTTTAGCACAAAATAAATTGAGGCATTACACTCACTCTCATTCTAGCAATTTGTTCTTACAACAAATAGAGTTCAGACTTGAGAGACAATGTTGGTATTCACAAAAGTCTTTATGGCTGCATAGAAAAGATTCTCATTGGTTAAAAAAAATGATACAATTGAGCTCTGAAAATGCCGATCGAACACATTAAAGACCAAGTACATTTCTCTAGGTGATCTTATAATCAGTGGATTAATGCTCCAACTCCCCAATGTAGAAATCTTCAATCATGTCGAAGACTCGGGTGGCATGTTGCGGCCTGCAAAAATAACAGTTTGCAAGATACACATTAGAAATATCAGTTGAATCAGAAATGTATTATGTACTAGCAGGGTAAAAAGGAACTAATGCATTGAATGAAATTGCGTAGCCAAACAAAATTCATAACTTTCTATCTTGAAATTAACAACTATTCCCGACGTCCCAAGATGAGTTAGGGTTGTAAATTTCCCTTTATACCCCAAGTGATATTTTAGATGATTCATCCATATCTATCTAACCAAAAAAAGAACAGCGGACAGTCATTCTGGGACATAGAGAGTAATAAATAGTCGAACATTAGTTGTACAGCTAATAACTCAGTTTTGGGGGTTCTTTTCAAGTGCTTCACCATTCTTGTACCGGTTGAAGGAACATATTCCTTTTAAACTTTCAGAGATAGAAGAGAAGAAAATCAAGCATGCTAATTAGCCAAGTGCATACCCAAAAAACCCTTCAGTTGAATCATCTCCAGCATGTGCTAGTATGGCATCACCACCTGGGTGCTCCTCTACATATGAGGTAACGTCGTACACCTACAGTCAATTACAAATTACAAAAAGGAAAACATGTAAGTAATAAACAACTAAATAATTTCTTAAGTTTCAAGATTCAATGGAGCATCAACTGCAGAATAAGACACACCTTTTCCTTTATAATTATCCAACAATCAGTTCTCTTGTTATGCAAAGAAACTTCAGATTTACTGTAAACTTTTGTCGCCTGAGAGCCAAAAAGAAACATAAAAAATGCATACAAGTCTTAGCCATGCATACAGGATAAAGATGCTTACAACAACATTGAGTGAGGAAATATATTTTAAATCAGACGAAGGAAGAGTGTTGGAGCACTCGCATTTATGTCATTATCCTAACTAAAACTTAGGTACATTTGGATTAGAATTTTTGTTCAGGTATGGGAATCAATAATCTGAATGAGAATGACATTCCAATTCATCATGTTTGCATGAAGACTTTTTTGTCATGAGAATGGCTTTGGAATGAGAATCCCATTCTCATTTCCATTTCCAATCTTGATTCCAATTCTTATTCCAAATAATTAAATCCAAACGCTACCTAAGCACTTTATTCTCCCAGTTAAGGAAAATTAATAGTAGTTAATGATGCTGCAAAGCGATTATATGACGACAATTTAAGAGTTAACAGGGCATAGTTCTCGCTGTACATTGCTAAAAACAAGAATCTACACTATTTGGCCATTGATCTTATAATTAATGTGAGGATCAAGTTGACATGTTTCCATTAAATTTTGTGTCACCAAACTCACTTTGACTGCAGTAAAGGCAATCTTATACCAGTTCCAGTCTAGAACTCACACGAGCTAGTGATACTAATCTATCAATAAACAGTAACAATCTCTTCAGCAAGTGCTCTCAGTCGTCCAATAGATTCAATCACATCATGCAAGTAAAAACCTTACAACAAGTTCCAGCTGAATAAGAACTATTACTAGAAACACCAAAGATGTGCAAAAAGATCCACTCGACAAATAAAGAAGAAACTGTCCGAGCTTCATCTGCAAAAACTAAACAAACCCACAATCCAGAAACCAAAAAGACATGGAAACTAAACAAACACTACCTTGGAATTTGACTGAACCTTCTGTTTAGGAGCTGCATTTGAAACCATTTCACTTATCAGGAGCTCATTTATTCACAACTGTACGATTATACGAATCCAGAATAAAAGGTCACCTGATTTGTAATTTCTGGGAATCAATATCAACAGTCCCAAGATACCCAAAATCAATGCCACTCCAATTATCAACATAGCTTAAACTCAGCTCCAAGAACTGCATGAACACAAGAAAAACAAAACTTGTTGGGACTCTAAAAGTAAACCATTCATCAGAAATCTAAAGAAAAATACACTTCCAACACAAAAAAAAGACAACTTTTTTTTAGCGTGGATCAGTAAAGAAGCTCCAAAGTGATTCTCTAGCTTCTGAAAGAGAATTATTTGTCATGGCTATCCAGTAGTGAGGGACCCAGTATGCGATAATGGTTGTGTTTGGTGAGTGAGAAAATGCGAGAAATAGAGGGTTTAAAGAGAGGTTTTGGGAAGTACAGATTGATCCGAATATAGAAAAGCGAGAGACCAAAATGAAGCTTCAGATTGCGAACCTGTAACAGAGTGCTGATTTGATGCTTTAGCCTTCGATTTAGCGACGATGGCTCCGTAGAGTGTGCTCAGATGCAGATTCGTTGGCTTGTGCTCTTCACACTCTCTTTCCAGTTGTAAATCAAATTTGGTACTGATTTCGCTGTTGATTTATTGTGATTGGTCGGATGTTCGAGCATCAATAAGATCCGGCTGAACAAGTCGACCGTAAATTAGACCGGTTTATTGTATACGGTAAAAATATGTATATCTAATTTTAATATTGACCTTTTATCAAAAATATATATATGATATTGACCTATATCACACGTAAGTTTGTTGTCTGAAGGTTGATGGTGAAACTATAACGGTGTACGCATAGAACAAAAGCATGTATATATGAATCTAACTTCGATTAATATCGTCTATGGGTCAATTGTACAATGTTTTTTTTTTCTTGGTTAACAAAACCAAAACAAATATCACATCTTAACACCACATTGCTAAATCGTAGACAATTTGGGTGTAAAATACTCATAGACGATACAGAACATCGCGTATAGCCTCCAACCTCATCTAAAAAATGCTTCTGCCATTTGGCTTGCAGACTTCCACACTGTAGAAGTCGTTTTCTCGTTCTCTAACAGTCAATCAACTTCTAGTTGAATGTTTAAAGACGTTAACTTCTGCAGCATGCAAGTAAAATATACAAAATAAGCACTTAGTTAGTTATTATTTTCTTAAATTTTAATGAAAGAAGCATAAAATGAATTTTTTTAAGTTTTTTCTTCAATGTGAGAAATAATGGAGTGCGGGTATGCTCAAGAACTCATGGTATAAACCGAAATATATACATTATTTCAAAGAGAAATCATAGGACATGTACTATGCACCCAACAAAACCATCACAGCAAATCTCAATTGGTTCCTGTTTTTCAAAATTTTCATTTCCTCCACCGAAAGTCACACACAAACTTAGCTTTCTCCAATAAGAATGGAATAAAGTTGCTCACAAAACTTGGAATCTATCCCAACACTTCCACAGCACACAACTTCACTTTCTCTTCTGCAAGAACCTCACTACTTTCTTTTCAACACTTCCTTCTTCTCTTCCACACAAATCAAGAACTCAAAACCAAGAAAATGGGCTGTTTCAAGTTCAGTAGCAGCAGCTCCAAAACCACAACCAATTTCTCATCCCCACCACCAGAACATCACCAATACAACAACATCAACACACCACAGCCACAACCCAAGAACCTCAAGCACCAGGTTCTCTTGCAAATCCCAGAATGCATAGTTTACCTCATGGAGGAAGGAGAGGCTGTGGAGCTAGCGAAAGGCGGTTTCGAGCTTCTCCAAATCTCTGATGGCAATCTTTGTCTTGCCACCACCATAAAAGTTGGTGAGGATCTTCAGTGGCCTTTGACAAAAGATGAGCCTGTGGTGAAGCTAGGCTCTTTCCACTACCTCTTCTCATTGCCCATCAAGGATGGAGATCCTCTCAGCTATGGTGTCACCTTCTCTGAGCAACAAAGAAGCAGCTTGAGCTTGCTGGATCAGTTTCTCAAGGACCATTCTTGCTTCTCTGCTGCTTCTAATTATAAGAGGAACAATGATGTTGACTGGAAGGAGTTTGCTCCAAGAATTGAGGACTTTAATGGGGTCTTGGCAAGGGCTATTGCTGGAGGGACTGGCCAGATTGTCAGAGGGATCTTCATTGTTAGCAATGCTTACACCAACCAGGTTTGTAGCTTGATAATCACAAAAATATCTTTAGCTCTTCTGTTAAGTTTCTTGAGTCTTGATTTTTTTTTTTTTTTTTTTTTTTTGTTGAAAAGAAAAAGAAGAAAACATGAGCAGTAATGAAAATATTCAAATAGATTTAGATACTAATTAGTCAACACAATGATGGAGAAAGTGACAAAAGTAGCATCACATTTACACCTATATTCAACTAATGAAATGCTTGACAGTAAGTTAGAAACTTTGCATCACTATTGTTTCACCTCTGGCTTTTTTTTTGTTTCCACAAGAACCAGAAAACATGTGCATACCAGAGAAAACATAGTGAAATAAGCACTTCATTTCTCTTAATGTATATATCCCACGTCGAAAGAATGTGAAAACCGTCACAACTTGATATACTAGTTGAGTTCTCCACGTATGAGTTTAAACTTTGGATTGGGCATAGTGATCCGTATTTGTTGTTCCCTTTTTGGTCCACGTGCAGAATCCGTTGTGTGAAGATCGCCACTTGATATACTAGTTACTTACCCTTTTGGGTTGGTGTTAGGTTTAACAATTTCCAAAGCATTTCTCTTTGATCCATATCAGTTTATTTCCCATAATTGGAGTGGTTTCTTGAGTAGAAAAACATGTCATGATGTTAAGGAATTGGGGAAAAACAGGTTCAAAAGGGAGGTGAAATGATTCTAACTGGTGCTGCAGAGGACAAAAATGGTGCTAGAGGAAGAAAAAGTAATGGCAACACAAATAAGAGCCAACTAAACAAAAGCCTAAAACGGTACCCAATTCGCCATTGACCCTTGTTTCTAATAAATAGATACAACATGGTTGTTTCTTACATTGTTTTTTCAAAAACTGCATAAACTATAGTGTTCGAATGATGTCGAAGATGACAGAGAAGATAAGCAAGACAATGCTTGATGGAGTTGGTTTAGTCACTGGTTCAGTGATGAAGCCAATAGTTAAGTCCCAAGCTGGGAAGGCATTTTTGTCCATGGTTCCTGGAGAGGTCCTCTTGGCTTCACTTGATGCTGTCAGTAAGTTCCAATACACTAACCATGTTTGTGTTTAACAAAGAAGTAGCAAACATGAATGATTAACATTGTTTCTTGCAATTTCAGACAAGATTTTTGATGCAGCTGAGGTTGCTGAAAAACAAGCCTTCACAGCAACCTCATCTGCTGCTACCAGAATGGTCTCTAATAGGTAAAGTTTTCTGAAACATAACAAAAAAAAAAGTTCTAAACATGCATTGTACTCATGAATCATGATTTTGTTTTTTGAGCAACAGATATGGAGAAAATGCTGGTGAAGCAACAGGAGATGCACTAGCAACTGCAGGGCACTGTGCCAACACAGCTTGGAACATCTTCAAGATTCGAAAGGCAATCAATCCGGCGACAAGCGTCTCCTCCGGATTAAAGAATGCTGCTTTGAACAGCAACAACAGAAAATCTTAAAGAACATTAGGGTTTGGAACTTTATTATTGGTTTGTAACTTTGTATTGATATTTGACAAATTACATTGTTCAAGAAGCTCAAGTGCCAATATCAAGAAACTGAAAGTCTTTACATATAACATACTAATAATAACAATAACAGATTGAATTTAGCTGTGCCATAACTTCATCAATTGGTCATATTCTTGAATCAACTGATCTTGCATCTGCCGGAGCCGAGTTTCTTCCTCCTGCAGCTTCCTCCATTGTTCCCTTACATTCCTGATCTTGACCAGACACTCAACGTGCTTTCCCAAACTCTCATTGCCACAGAATTGTTGTTCTGGTGATTCTTGATCAGCAAGAACAGAGTTCTTGGACTGAAACTTCTTAGCAACAACGCGGGAATCAGCCATGTAACTCTGGTTCAACCTCTTGGCTCTCTGCCTCCAGGTGCTAGGGTCAGTGGTCTCCATGAATTTGTAAGGACGACGAGTGTGAATGGGTCGCTCCTCGCAATCCGGGTCTTCGACCCTCCTTCTCTTTCGATGTTCTTCGCAGAAACACTCATATTCTTCGCCGTTCGAGCCATAGCCTTCTTCACAATCTTCTTGAGCAGCCATAGCCAAAGATAGTTATGGATGTTTTGAAACAGAGAGACTTCAACGAAGATGAAATAGAGGAAGGTGGAGATATAGATATATATAGGAAACAAAAATGTCAGATATTAGGGTTTAGTAAATTAGGAAACTTTCTTGATTCACAAGCTTAAAGCTTTCTCTTTTCCAACATTCAAATTTTCGAATTAGGAAACTTTCTTGATTCACAAGCTTTAAAGCTTTCTCTTTACCAACATTCAAATTAGGAAATTAGGAAATTATGAAAACGCCGTCGTTTTGGGTTCCTTACGCGTACAAGACCACTTTCGTGTCTCTCCGACGAAACCTACTGAAGCTTGGTATAGGCGTATCCATGGAGGACGAGAACAAGCTAAGCATATACAGAGCCGCGAGAACCATAAAACGCAGAGAAAACACTCTCTACAATGCCCTGAGATCTATCCACGACGATTCAGTCTTTGTCGGCGAGATCTCCCAGTTATGGCCGGAGCTTCCTCTTCTCGCGAATCTCCGATGTGGTCTCTGGTACTCCCCGAAATTTCACTCCACTTGCTACTTCAAATCCACCGATGGCCACACCAACAACTGGTCTTTCAACACCTCCCGCCTCAACCTCCATGTCGCCCACCTTGCTGGTTGGTACCCCCAAAACCCTATACCTCAATTTTCAGCTTCTCCTTCGTTTTTTAGCTTTGAGTTTGTATTGCATTATCGTGGGTAATCGTTGATTTCGGTTGCTGATTTGTAATTCGGTGGTGCTCTGGGCATTTGTTCATTTCCATTGAAAGTAAAAATTGCTTTTTTATGTGATAGTATCTCATTGCTGTGGCTTTTGAGTTTTGTGTTATTGGTTATGTTGTTTGGAGGGTTTCTTATTTGTGTATTTGTTGATTGATAGGACAGAAGGGAGGATGTATTATTGTGGATTCGACTCGGAAAGGGAAACGGTTTCCTGATAGCATGTCCAAGACCATTCCCATTTGGACTTGTGTGTTTAATCGGGCCATTGTCAATCATAGGAGCAGAATGCAGGATCATGATAAGCTGACGGAGGGTGTTAATTCGGATAATCATGTAAAATCCTATTCCTGCTATTTAGTTTGAAGTGTGTGTTGTGTTCGTCTTGAGAACTACTGTTCTTTGTCTTGGATGCACGAAAAAAATTTCAATGCATTTGGTGATTGGAGGGCATTTTATAGATCATTTTTAAGTGATTACTTAGTAATGCTTGCGACAAATATTTATGAATAAGCATATATTTGAACCGACATATGTATATTCATGCTGAAACCTTGCTGTATATGAGCTACTTTCAGAGGCTGTGTTAAATCACAAATTCATCTTTTTTGGTGACTTGTTTTAATGTTTCATCATGTTTGACAAAAACTCTGATGTTCAGCATTCGTTACATTTGGGCTTATAGCAACAAACCAAACCATTTCCCAAATACTGTTTGGTGTTTCATATTTTTGTGCTTATTTGGGCATATTTGTAGATGAACATACTTACACTTGCCAGTCTTGCTTTGATTAGGAATCAGAGACTTCTGATCAACATGTTGAAAATACAAAGCAGGCTTCTCATGAATGGGATGCTTCGCTGCATCTGCCTCTCTGGGTGTCCAAAACAGAGAGAGCATCTATAGAGGAACGCTTAGAAGGATGGACCAAAGAGTTAGAAGCCAGTGGAGCTGATATTGCCTCTCTTGCATCTTGCTTGCAAAAGCCCTTACGCCCGCTATGGATCTCACAAAAAACTGTCATTTGGTTGAATGAAGTACCTGATCATGATTCCTGGGATTTCACGCCTATCATACTTGTTTCAGCCTCTTCCTCAACTGGCGTAATTCAGCATCGGACTACATCAGAATTTAGCTGGAACTACATACCAGGTGCAGGAGATGATGAAGAAAGCTGGGCAAGGGGCCTATCCCCTGATCTTTTCTGGAATAACGTCTATGATATTATAAACTCAGGGCCTGATATGTGTAACCAGAAGGTGGCTAATATGGTAGAAAAGGACAGGGTATATCGTGCTCAAAGAGGGCAGAATGCTCCTCAGGTTACTCTGAAACCCCCAAAGTCGTTGAATAGTACTAGTGATCCTTCTTATGTGGAACCAGTATTGTCTTTGGACAATTTAGACATTAAGAATGATATTCAGTTCTGTGATGATGATAGCACAGTGTTTTGGTTGGGAACAACTAATATTGCAGTTGGCACAGCTCTTGCTGGTATTTCATTTTAACTACTTTCCTTGTTATCATGAATAAGGTACTTGGAGCAGTTGTGTTATTCCTGATATCTTCTGCCTTTTCTCATCCTTATGCAGCTGCTAATACTACTTGTGTTGACTGCGTAATGAATTGTGGTCGGGATTCCTTCTCTGCATGCTATCTGAACAACGAAGCATATCTGCATCTTCCTATTGTGGTGAGTATGACAGGGAATTAATAGATGATTCTCATATTAAACTTTTTATTAACCTTGGTTTGCTACTCACTTCTTTGACATTTTGCTGCACAGAACTCTAAGTTGGATCGGTTTTCCTTACGAAACAATCTAGCATCTGCTGTAAACTTTGCAAAGCTGAATCTTAGGAAGGGGAAAACACTTCTTGTTTTCTGTCAGAATGGTAAATACTCTTGAATGTCACCTAGCCCAGTTACTCGTTTTGGATTGAATTACTAGTGTGTGATGACAATGTCTGTTTGTTCTATGTATTATTAATGCATGAACAACTACTAATTACTCATGGAATTTACAGAATTCTATTGTGAACCTGCTAATACAATGTTATGTCATCTGCTTCCAGGGGAGGACATTAGTGTATGCGTTTGTCTAGCAATCTTGACCGCATTGTTTGATGACGGAGGTATGCTTCCCATATCTACTTGTTCGAGTTTGATACATATATCCATTTACAGCCAACATACGATGACAGAAAAACAGGACAGAAATCTGGTTGCTCGACATTGCTATTTAACCTTTTACCTTCTCTGAGCATTAACCTTTTTTGTGTAGGAACCTTTGATGATGGGAAATCCTTCTCTGAGACACACATAACTAAATGGGAAATGCGACGACGACTTGTATTTTTATGTAAATTTGCAATAAAAGCCCGGCCATCCCGAGGAAATCTGAAACAGGTCTATAGTTTCCTTAGCGGAGGAAGACCTAGTTCGCATACTCCATCCGCACCCAGCACAATGTAGGGATGCTCACTGGAAATACTAATAAACGCATAAAACAGTGTAATTACCCGGGAAAATCATGGAGAAGCAGTGAACTCCAGCTCTGTTTCTAGCCAATGATGCAGTTTAGAGACACATTTTCAGGTACAATATTATGAGAATTTGTTGTATCTTGGTACTTAATATAAAGTTGTATTGATATCGAAATCAGAAGCCGGTCTAACGATGATCATACTATGAAAAAAGTAGCGATATAAACTAACTATCTCGACGATTACTGAAGCTTTATTGATTTATATTTTCTACTCCTAGTTGCAATCCTGCCAATTTTCTTCAGAGCTTGCACTTCAAAGCCTGCTGGGCCACCAGCTGCAATAAATTGTAGCAAACATGTTAACATAACTAGCAGGATTGTGTGTTTTTGTGTTGCAGAAACAAAGAAAAAACAACAAAATTACAAGATATACATACATCAGCATACGCCTCCAAAGTGTGTTTGCTCTCAGCAACGGTGTTCTTCAACTGCTCGAACGATTCCTTGAAGCTGCTCGCTCGTTCGTAGACATGAAAATCAAACAAATCAGTTGCGGCCTAAAATTTCTTAACAAGTTACAACGAAACGACGAAATATTTAGTATAAAAATCACCCTTCGATGTAGCGATTGTCGGATTGTTCCCTACAAGTGTCCACAACAGAATTTATTTTCTTCAGTCCAATGCTGCAATTGTAAATGTAGTTAATATTTATCAAACATAGTTTATAAACAATTAAAAAAACACAGATTTTTTTCAATAATTTACCTCAGAGCAGCTCCTTTTAGCTTAAAGAGAGGAAAGCTAAACTTTTTAAAAATGATAGGCCTTTCTGCCCTAGAGACATAGTATTCACATTTATGTAAATTTCATGAAAATTAAAATGGAATATAACATTTAATTAATTAATTACAGTATATTACTTACAAATATTCCTCCATTTCTGCAATGAGTTTAGCAGTCCCACTGAAAAATACATGGACAACCGTAGGGATGCGATCGGGCACCGTTGTATCCATCTCTTCGAACACTTCTTTCGTGATCAATCCCTACGTGTTAATTCAAATTTTTATGTATAATCATCCGAAATATAGAAGAAAAGAATGTGTGTATACACTATATATTAAGAATACGAACCTCGTCGCACATGAATTTCTTCATTTGGGAGATTTGGTAGCTCAAGGAAGGGCCCGACATGATGAACTTGGAAGGAACCGAACGTAGTACCACAGTTAATCAATGAATTCAAAAATGATCGAAACTCGAAAGCTTGACTAAATGCGCAAGTGAGTCGTTGTTGTTCAATATTCATATAAATGTTCAAAATTCATGCGTTATGTGTTGAATCCAATTCATGAATGTCCTCACAAAACTTATGAAGGCTAAGATGCATAAATGCATAGTTTTGACATGAACTAATTTGCAACCCCATATGTCGTGATTAAAATGTAGGTAAATTTCATGTGTCACTGCTTCGTGACTGTATCTGTCGTTCCCTACATGATAAATATTTTCTCAAATTAATATATTTTGTAATTATTGAAATTATTGATGAACCTATTTTGTTTGTTTGTATATATTAAAAATTCATATCATAATTACTACTATATATATATATATATAAAGCAGCACTTTGGGTGCTGACGTGTCATTTCCACAATATTTTAGATATATTTTTAATATTATAAATAATTACTCCACCTGTACAAAAATATTTTATATCTATAAAATAAAAAACCACTACTACACGTACTAACTACCCATTAGAA
>JAYMTH010001802.1:0-13899 GCA_036897465.1 Pelargonium australe | reverse complement strand
AACTTTCAGTCTTGTACGAAACACAAAAAGTATACAAAGTACCTCCGCTTGGGAAAATCGCATAGAAAATACCATTTTTACTTCCACAAACCTAATTAGAATTATATACAAAAAGAAAAAACTATTTGATAGATTAGATCCCTTTTTTAAACCTGTTAAATAACTAAAACTAAAACTGTTTGGATAAGTTTATTATTCAAGAAAAAAACTTGTGTAAAAACGAAACTTCAAGCATCCTGGCCTGGAGTGGGCTTGTCTATGGTGTATCTATTTAAGCACCCTTATTATCCTACTTGGGGAATCGAGTCCTCAGCTGTGGTTGTCTGTAATCTCTTTATTTTAAAAAGGGGAGAAGAGTAGTGAGAGTTTACTATTGGTGGCATTCTGATTTGGTTTTGAAGATTGTTTCTTATGTATAGAGCTAATTATTTACGAAAGAATAATTGGTTGAAAAAACATCATTCAATGAGAAACTAGAGACGTGAAGGAGAGTATTAAAGATGATTAGCATAAATTTTTAATTATGTTGTAGCGTTATATCATTGTTTAGTATATATTCAGTATTATGTTTTTATCAACAATCATGTATAATTATTTCAGTACACTTTTTGTATTTGTATGATATGATAATGTGGAGAATGTTGTGTAAATCAATAAATTTTAGTCAAGTGCATGAATTTTTTTTGCCTCTCATATTTTATATGGTTGCTCATATCGATTAAATCATCTTCTATCAATCAAGATTTGTTGAATAAATCAGTTTTTTTTTATCGGTGTTGGATAAATCACTTTATTCGCTTTAAATTTAATTGAGATCTTTGAATTTTAGCCTTATTGTCGACCATCGATGAAAAAGATCATAGTATATTTCAAATAGTATTTGTTTTATTTTTATTTATGATTTTTTATGTGTGTTTGGCTGCTGGGAAAAAAACATTCCAAAAATATGAACTTGGAAAGAAAATGAGAAATACCAATAGAGAAACAGAAAGAAAATGGTGTTCACATCGAACCCCTTATCCCTAAGCGTCCCCGAACCGGCCTTCGAATCTTGGCTCCGCGACAGCGGCTACCTCGATATCGTTGACCAGCGCTCCTCCGACCTCCACCGCATCTCCGCCGCCGGTACCACCACCGCCACCATCCCCGTCCCCTCCGCCACCGCCGCCGCCACTGCCACCATCTCCGTCACCGCCATCACCGGCGGTTTCTTCCTCTCCCTCTTCTCCCATCTCTCGACTCTCCTCTCTCTGCTCACTCTCAACCCATTCGCCAAGCTCACCACCGATGATTTCGCCGCCCAGACCCAGTCGTGGACTCACGGGTTTGTTGGGTTCTGCGATTCGTATTCGTTTCCGTCGTCTCCGTCGCAGGCGAAAATGAGGGTCCACGAGAACGTGAAGCGCTATGCTCGGAATTACGCGACACTGTTGAGTATATGCTTCGCTTGTGCTCTGTAAGGATTTTCTCCATTTCTCCTCTGATTTTTGACCTTATATGTGAAATGGGTTGTGTTTGGTTGCTGAGAAAATGTTGGATATGGAAGAAAAATTGCGTCTTTAGATGTTTCTCAGTTAGAATTAGATGTTTGTCTGTTGAATTTGATGTTTTGAGTTAGTTTTTTTTTTTTTTTTTTTTTTTTTCACTTCCCAAATTATAATGAACATTGCCAAGAATTTATGGGTGGATTGAAGCACTGGCTATTAAAATTATACATTTTGTATTTGTACACTGATAAAATTTGATTTGGTGATCATTCCTATATCAAATGAACAAATACTAATTACTAAACCATGGCTAGTACAACGGTTCAATGTTATATTGTGTTGTCATTTTCCTTAGTTTTCTTGGCTTCGAAGTAGAGAGTGTAGGCATTAGAATTAGCATCATAAGCACTATAAGTTCAAACAGAAAAATTTAGGCTCTTCAAGAAGGAATGAAGGATTTGCTTAGGAAATTATTGAATCCTGTCACTGTAGATGCTAACATTTTAGGTGAACTATATGCGCATAATTCTCTCCCTTCATGGGTTGGTGGAGTTCAATCCTTCAGTAGCTAGCAAGATAATCAAACCTATGAGGTGCATGCCTGTATGCCGTGTTTACTTAGCTGCATAAAAAATAGGGATATGTTTTTGTTTCATAGTCACTTAATTTTGATATGTCAAAGAGATATGTTTTCTATAGTCATACTTCTACTCTGGAATTTCTTACGATTTTGCCTTCGCTTGTATGGTAAGTGATTTTTTGTCCTGTTTTATGGCTTTAGGTATCAAATGCCACTTGCTCTTGTTGGATTGATATCGTGTATGGCACTTTGGGATTTTTTCAAGTTCTGTAGTGACAAATGGGTTTGGGATCAATACCCTGTAATGCGGCAAACCTTGGTTCGGGTTGCACAGTGTGGGAAAATAACTCTTCGTTCCCTATGTTTGTATTGCCCTTTCATCTTTGTATTTTTTTAGTTTATTAGCATATATCGTCTATATAACTTTTATTGATTGATTGAGGTGGAAAATAACTTTTGATGATATTCCTTTTGGAAAGTATAGATTCTTCTAAGCACATAGAAGCTTTCTTAAATACACTATCTGAAACTTGGTTCTTGCAGCAAATATATTTGGTTTTTGTATCCTGGGGAAAATAATGGTGTAGCAAACCATTCAGAGAAATATCAACAGCTAAAATGTTTACCCTTTTATTTAACAATTGAAGGGGTTGGGACTTGGGAGAATAAAGGCAGGCTTGTTTGGTTCTGTATTCCATTAAAACTACAATAGTAAGATATGCTCCTTTCGTTTGATTATGGTTCAACCTTCGTATATTGTTGCTTCAGTCTAGAAATGAGTCGTAATATTACTGAGAAAGAATCAAGAAAGTGTGTGTTTATGCGGATAATATGGTGCACCCTGTAGCTGGCAGAACTCAATATAGTATATACTACGGCCAGAGTTTTAATGTCGCTGGGTAGGGCAGGGACACTACTCATCCTGGCCTGGCAACCCCCCTTCATTTATTTGCCTCCTACCGTTCTTGGATGTACCGAGGAAACCTAGTTTTGCATCCCATAACACAACTACATATATTATAGGGCGACCATATGCTTTCACTCAGTTTGCAATACACTAACACTGTTAATTGATTGTGTAAAATGACAAATTTAACCCCCAAATAAATAATATGCTGAACTTTAAGTTTTGAAGTTGTAATCTTTTCATCAGTTTTCAATATACTTGTTTTGTTCAACAAAGTGCATAAACTCTCCAACTATTAACTGCATACTCTAACTCCATTGTTGCAGTGACTGCCATTATTCTGATATTTTCCAACATCCAAATGGCTCTCTTCTGTGCACTCGGAGTTGGTTATGCAGGTTTGATGTTCTACTCGCGTCACTCGTGCCCGGTTTCTTTCTTTTGTAATTGTATGATCTGTTCTTAATTACTCGCCTTGTTTGTGATTGTAGCAATGGTGTTGCATGCTGCATTCCGGAAGCTGACTCCCATAAGGTCATCTTCTCGGAGAGAAGGAAACAGAAGACTCTAGCAACGAGTTATGGAGCTTTCATTACCCAGATGAGACTATACATAAAAGAAAAGGGAAGCCTAATGTCAAATGTATCAGTTTTGTTATTGTGTGTATCTGTTCGTAGATCATACGTCTTAGGTCTATCTGAAGAAAATGATCGAACCGAGGCCTGCTAGTCTAAGATCTAACTTATTTTTGTTCCTATGTTCACTCACTTTACAAATGTTAGATGTTACTTAAGACTCAAAAACATGTAAACAAAGCCAATTTTCATGAGGTGAAAACTTCACATTACATATTTATAGATGCAAAATCTTGAGCTGAACAAGCAAATTTTTATTGAAGGAACCCTGTGACTTGCATAATACAAAATAGGGTTATATATTTTCATATCCTCTGTACTGTTTTTTTTTTCTATGTTACCCCTGCCCTCGGAGTTTAACCGTTTCGAACCCTGGACTGCAATGTTTTATTATTTTCACCCATTTGACCTGCTATAACCGGGTGCCATATGTCACGTCATTAAAACTCTTGCAGTTCACGTCATTAAAACTCTTGCAGTCCACGTCATTAAAACTCGTATGGCAACCGGGTACAACAGGTCAAATGGGTGAAAATAATAAAACATTGCAGTCCAGGGTTCGAAACGGCTAAACTACGAGGGCAGGAGGTAACATAGAAAAAAAAGACAGTTCAGGAGATCTGGAAATATATAACCCGTTCATTGCATAATTTAGTGCAAAATGTACAAATTTGAGCAGATTTGCTAAATCTGAACTATAATTGGAGGATAAATCTAATTTGAACCACCAATTTTAAGTCCGACTGTATAGTGAATGTCACATATTCGAATTCAAATTATCAGCTTTAATCATATCCCATGAAAATATCTTTTCTTGTGTTTCTCAAGCTAACCAAGTTAACATAGTTAAATTCAAATTCACAAAGTAATATTTTCTTTTTATTCATGAAAATATAAAGTGATATAGTTAATTTCAAATAAATGAGGTATAGTCGATACAATCTTACAGTTACATTGTTTATGGCTTAAAAACCCCATAATTATACACCAATCCTGCAAACTGCAAAGTAAAATTTCCAGAAAGAACAATAATAATCATAATGTATATATAAATTAAATACAATTTCTTACAATGATATGTACATTGAATCAGAATTAAATATTGCATTAACAAGAAACACACTACAAAATAAGATTTAATCAACATGTCTATCCATTCTTTTCATGCTGGGTTGAGATCTCGTGAAGATTGTCCTTGCCATCTGCACATGTTTATACGAAAACCATAGTAAATCCACCAAACGTTTCAAAATAAAAACCGTCATATCAATTTTCTACGCTACACATGCATACTAGGTCGTATAATGTTGAGTGCGAATCTCTATTGTTTTCAAGACATAATAAGATCTTGAAGTGTCGTGTGTTTGGTGTTTGTAGAAGAAATATGATGCAATATTTTAAATTTACAAACCAAGTATGGTACCATTGGAGGAGAGCAATCACTTGACTAACCTCGAGAGCAGGAACCTTGCAAGTGGACTTAAATTGGCGTTTGATGAAACGTCCTTGCTCTGTTGCTTTCTCTTATCAGCTTCTGCATTTGCATTTGCTGTTTCTTCAGGGGACTTGGCTTTGATGAAAATGCGCCCCGCCAGCTCCTGCATGTCTTTTAATGAAGCGTCCTTTGAACTGCATGAATTCCTCTGGTTGTTACAATGTTTACTCTAATCACACATTGTGATAAACATAACAATATTGGCAAATACAAGACTAACCTTCCTAATCGCTGAAGTAACTTGCTGACAAGAGCTTCACAGGATCCAGGCTTCGTACGCTCCATATTTATAAGTGAACTTACAACTGTTCGTACAACTGATCCTTCAGGATCATCAGCAATGACCTACGTAAATTACGAACACAATAAATTATAGCATGTCAAGGATAAAACATTCAAACCAATTCCGAGATTTCAAATCTGTTTTCTTGATTAGATGCTTTATACGTGGCAAACATATGTCATTAGTCGTCCCTTAATTTGACGTTTATACTAGTTTTATTGCCACTACATATGACCTGTTCTCAAGAACTAAAACAAGTCCTGGATATTTTGCAACTACGTTCGATGAAAGGTCAAGTATTGTTTTTAAGTCTAAAGTATAGAATATTACACGAATTCACAATGCAGCAATTACATATAATCTTATAACGTGAATAACAAACTATGAGTGCACTCACCTCTTTTAAGCAAGGAATAAGCAAAACCGATAACGATGCAGAAGATGATGCTACGTTTGCACTTTCTTCTTCATCAGCATTTTGGTTTGATCTTGAAAATGCTTTTGATGCATCAAAATATGAGTTTCTGCGACAGAAAATTTGTCCTTTACATTTCTACTGAACCAAACCATGCACATTCTCAAGACTATAAAAGCTAGCGCCATTTGACTAATTTATGTACCTGGAAGAATCAGAGCTATTTGATGTAGTTTCTCGTCTCCTATTATCTGTCTGATCATTGCTTGCCTTGACAAATGCAGATCTTTCTCTAATGTTTCCTTTTTTCTTCATTCCTCTTTGCATTGCTTCCTTTGCCTAAAAAACAAACCAATCGAATGGTTTTAAGAAAAAAGATGCAGTATGAAGGATTTAGAACTATGAATGCTATTAATAGTTTCAAATTCAATACCAAAGAAGAAACTGGCAAGAAAATGATCTAATAAAAAATATTTCATCAGAGTTCAAAAGCAGCAAAAACTGAAAAGATCAAAAGTCTAAACAAAAGTAGAAATAAGAACCTCTGCAAGATTTGCAGCACTGTCTTCAAGAGAGGCACTTGAACTTCTCTCTTGAATTCCCAGCCTAGACTTTGGAGTTCGAGGAGAATCGGGATCGTCCTGCTGGCCACGGAAGACAACAGTACCACTTGTAGAAGCATCTTCTAATAATGAATACGCACCACTAGACTGCACATCATAATCAAATCTTATCAAACGAATGACTCACACAACAAACAAATATAACGATTCCATTCCAAGTATTCTTATAACAACCATACCAAAGTGCTTTGATCACGCAACGTAGATGAACTAGATCCTCTTGGAGAACGCATAACAACAGTTCCTGACCCACTCCAAGATAGTTCATCCTGAAAATTGAGTAGTTCAACTTTTTTTAGAAAGACAAGCACACAATTTATAAATTCATTAGCAAGTCAAAGGATAACAACCATTTGAGTATCAGAGAAGTAAACATAATCATGGTCTAGGCTGTTAACTATTTTATTTGCTTTAGTTAGATCAGTTTATAAGTGAACTTAGCGTTTGGATTTAAAAAAATTGGAATAGAAAGGGGAATGAGATTCTCGCTCCAAACCCATTCTCATGACCAAAAGTCTCAATACAAACATGCTGATGAGTTGGTATCTCAATTTCCATTCCGATTCTTGATTCCTGTTCCTAAACATAAATTCTAATCCAAATGCTACCATAGTTGACTACAAAATATTAAAATTCTGAATCCCATAGTATTATATATAAGATTCATTCACATATTCTTTTTAGACAGAAGAAGAATTTATATCAATAATAATCTTAATGTCTTACATCATCCTGAGAATTGTCCTGCTGTCCATCACGATATGAATTTCTAGCATCTCTTCCATAGGAACGTTCTGGAGATTCACGGACTGAGGGTCGAGGTACAGGCAACCGTTGGGTGCCGCTCTCTGGGCTTCTTCTCGGGGCAGCTGCTTCTGGTTTCTTTTCTCTTGCTGGAGGTGGTCTTACAGAACTTTTAACAGTTCCTGTACTCGATGATCCACCAATGCTGAAGTCCCAACCGGCATTTTTAAAGCTCTTTCCTTGACTGCTGAATATGAGTATAAGTTAGGATTTTAAACAGACTAATGAGCAAAGAACTAGACATTAACACTTTCAACCTACCTGGCTCGTACAGTTTCTTCAACTCTTGGGTCTCTCCTCACCTTCACTGTATCAGAACCCTCACCTATTACCTTAGTGCCATATCTAGGACTTTCTGAACCCTCCTTTAGTGTAAACTTTGGGCGCTCTCTGTCAAAATATAGTCATCAGATATCTAAATATCATGGTAACCCAGGAACAGTCTGGACCGTCTGGTATGTATCATTAAATATGATGGCCAAATAACATACTTTATTCTCTCCAATAGCCTTTGACTCTTCCTAGCATTCCTAATGAAACGATGCTTGAGAAGCTCCTTTGCACTTGGCCTCTGATCAAAGAGATCACGTTAAACACAAATGAAACCGCTCAAATTCAAATATTGATGAATGTCTTAGGAATGCTAGCATGATGGCCAATTCTGTGAGGCTACATTTATTGAATTTGAGCACAATAGAAATGCTAGAGTGTCTTTCCTATTAACTTTGAAGAACAAAAGCACACACAAACGAACTTAAAACACGTAGAAATTGATATTGCTCTCTAGAATATTTGATTCCATATAACCATCCCTATTTTGAAAGCCAGGAAAAATTAATAAAGTATTATACTTGGATGGGAAAAGTACTAACCTCAGCAGATGCTTTTTTTAAACACAATGAAACAAATTCTTTCATGGGACGAGAAAAATGCTCTTCAAGCTGCACAACAAATACATTTAAGTTCTTTTGAACTATAAAAGCCAATGCTTACGCTCAGCAATAAAAGTAGCATTGTATTCTATATTAGTCAACAAAAATATCATTAAAAGGTCTAACATGTAGTAAAACTGAAGACCTGGGGTGGATTTTCTCGAGGTATGATGAAAAGAACTCTCATTGGATGCAGGTCTGCCAGTGGAGGTTCCCCTTTTGCCATCTCGATAGCAGTTATCCCCAGAGACCAAATATCTGCCTGAATCAAGCAAAAGTTATCAGTTCGAAGCCAATAATGCACGACATGGGTGGAGAGAGAGAGGGGGGGAGAGAGAGAGACCGAAAAAAATATAGAAGAAAACTTCTTTCAGAAGATACCTTCTCATTATATCCTTCTGAATTTTGAATCACCTCTGGTGCCATCCAGAATGGTGTTCCTACAAATGTCTGCCATTGGTAAATATATTAGTGTACAATGAAGTCTAGAAGTTAATAGGTTTGTGATTCAAAATGCCAGTGAAACAAAGTAATGCAAGTGTAGTGAATGGTGATAATAATGCCATAAGGAAGACAAGCAAAACACATCATTGATTGGGTTAAAGAAAAAGGTAAATATGCTGTCAGAGTATAAAACTACTATTGGACCAAAAACTATCAATTTAAACTTTTAGTTGAGCTGATCCCCTACATGGTATAAGAGCCTGAACCTAGAGATCAAAACTTCTAGTCTTACCGCCACGGTACAAAGCGATATGGCTTGCACACGAGGGGGGTGTTAAGAGCATAAAACTAATATTAGACCTTCAACTACCAGCTTAAACTTGTAGTTGAGTAGGTCATCTACACATTCACTGCAAGATATTAATTGCAGAGCCAATCCCGTAGACAAGTATCAACAACATCAAAAAGAGGACATAGATGTCAAAAATAATAATAATAATAATAATTTAGCTATTAACCGCCACTTTCCCAGGATATAGTGTTGTTTACTATAAAACTATCATCACAGCTTTTCCAATGAATTAATATGTTCAAAATACCAACCAGTATCATTTGTGTGTGTCTTTGTATGTTAGAGAGTATGTAGTTAGATCCGTACAGAGCAACAAAATCACAAGAAGGAAACAAGATGAAGGCACTTGTTTACCTTTCTCCTTGATATCGTTCTTGTCAATTGTGCAGAAACACCAAAATCTGCGACCTGTTACAAGGTCATAAAGGCAATATGAAACCATAACTCCATATAACTTAGCCATATAGTGTGTGTTCTTCCACCTAATCAAGCCGCAATAAAAGTAATTCAACACATCTATTAGGACTAGCCAGTTTAAATACAAAAAAGGATATACCTTAACATCACCATTCTCAGTCAATAAAATGTTTGCCGCTGCCAAAATTATAAAGTGAAGAATGTTAATAGACCAAGATTTTTTCCAATCAGAAAGCAATTTTCATCCACAAGTATCTAAAACACAGTTTTGACGAAAAAATTCTGCATTGTTTTCAAATAATCTAAAAAGGGAAGAAAAAAAACCTTTAATATCTCTGTGAATTTTTCCTTCAGCATGTAAATATTCAATTGCATGGAGCAAATCACGCAAAATGCAGGCAATTGACATTTCATCCAGTGGTGGACCTGACTGTATCTGCAGAAACACAATATATATCAGCTTTCTTAAATAATACTTCCGGGGCATTCATATACGAACCATACATATAAATTGCAAAACAGAAATACAGAAAGTAGAAAATACTGTTAATGTTGAAATTCCTTAATTATCATAAAATTAGGTATATCAAGATTTCACCAAAGCATCCATTAAAATAAGGGATTTTAGGAAATCATATCAATGAATGAAACTACATTACTATAATAGGACCATTATTAAGAGCATTGGTAGGCCCAAGATACATTATATTAATAAATAATGTGAACTTAAAAAGCTAATCAACAATAGAGGAAATATTATATGAAGGGTGGGCAATAGTGAGAAAAACAACTTAGATATCATTAAGCCTCAAATTCTTTAAAGACATAAACTTTAAACTTTCACACACTGAACAGGAAGAAGCAAGTCAATATATGTAACCTACTAGATCAGCAACAGAGCCACCGGCCATGTATTCCATAATTATCCATAATTTGGTTTCGTGGAGATATGAGCCATAGTACTCAGTGATATATGGGGATCGACATTGTGACAAGACAGCTATTTCCTGAAGTAGAAATGAAATTCGGTGAGCAACCTAATAACTAGCTTATAGCAAACTGGAAATACTAGCTGATCAAGAATGCACCTTCTGAATATCATCAATTTCATCTTCTCTGCAAAAGACAGTATTGAAAGAAGGCTTTAGGATTAGCACATATGGAATGAATCAAACCAATGAGCAGATGAGAGAGATGCACATCAATATGCACCGAACAGAAAATTGAGGATTAAAACACATTTAAAAACTAAGGAAGGGGTGGCACACCAAAGAAAAAACAAAAAAGTTCTATGCCACTATATTAGCCCTAATGCTAAAACACATGGTACAAGCAACGAGAATACCAGTGAATAGTAGTAATATCGAAGTTAAATATTACAATGCAGGAAGATGCAGCAAACTTCAGACACGTATTCATACATTTGATCACTGATTTGCATTAACAGGTTGGAAAACAAAATGACATAAGAAAGTTACACATTACTTTCACATGAACCAGCAGTTGCAAGTGAATTTCAATTCAATATCTCATACAAAGTATTTTTCCTATCTAAAAAGTATCCCCCACAACTGAAGGCGGAATCTGCAAAGATGTGAATCAGAGGTTCATCTATAGCACCATAAGTGGATAAACTTCATCTACAGCTGGGCTATCATTTTGTGCATTTTCTTTGATGGGAAAGTAGCATAAGTAAACAAAATGAACAACTAGGACAAAGGTTCATACTTCATAGATAACTGGTCTTTCTTAATAGAAAGCACCTGACACAAAATGATACAGAAAGCTAAAAGTAAACAAATAAAAGGCTAAATACTCACGATTCTTCCAAATCAATGACTTTAATAGCAACTTCTTTGTTAAGCTCCTTGTCAAACCTGCAAACCAAGAAGTTCATCAAGAACCACCACGGGCAGGCCTATCTGACTTCACAACTATATAACTCTGTATCCATATCATATTGTGTTTTAAAGACAAAATCCAGAATTTAAAAACATTTAGTCATATATTATGATTTAAACCTAAATAACTTATCCAACAGCTGAGATTGAGAATGTATCTAGGCAATTAAATGCAATTTAGTTTATAGAAGACAGCAAATAAGTTAAGTTAACTCGGCAGTAAACAAAATACAGAGTACATGCCACTTAACAAAATATTGTTATAAGGATGTACGGAGAACAAGTCAAATCGAGAAGGGTCATCAAAAATACATGTATAAAACCAATTTGTTGTATTGAAACATCTCTCCTATCTTGTTTAAATCTAAAATAAACAGGAGTCCAATGCCACAGTTAACCACCATTATCGAAAGAATGAACAAGAGTCAAACATTCAATCCTTTAACATTATGCCTTAACTACAATTGAGCAACCCGTGAGTAAGAGTAACCAGCGATAATATCATTCACATAGGCATACCTATTCAGGGTAACTTCAATTGAAAATAAGATGCAAAACAAAACACTGAAGGTGGTTTGGACATGTAAGGCATAGGAAGATTAGTGATATCGTGAGGGGAATGTAAGATAATTTAGTTATGAGAAGCTAAAAGGATAGGTGCAGGCCTAAGTTAACATGTTATGAGTAATAAGAAAAGACATGATAACAGTTCACTCAATGGATGAGATAGCATTATGTAGAATGGAGTGGAGGAGGCTAATACAAGCAGAAGGTCCAATAACTTTTCTAATGGATTCATGTAGTCGGGCCCAAAATTGTTGGGAACTGGCTAGATTATTGTTGTATTAAGTTTAAAGCAAAATTCATTCCATATATTATATAATCATTATATCGTAACATTATGCACAACATATGGTTTCAACGTAATAAAGTGATGAGCAATGTCATCAAAGCTCGGTGTTGCAGCCACCAAATGGATTCTCAAAGGCAAAAAATAATTACTGGACATTCCAAAGCAAACAAGACAACCAGGCTGTTTTCTATACAAGTGAAGGCAAACACTATATCTAAATTAAGAGCATATTACTAACAACTTTGATACAATTAATGGATGGCAAACTACCAAACCAATCAAACTAAAGACACGTACCCTTTATACACATCACCAAACGATCCTCTCCCAATGAGCTCCAACGAACTAAATCTACCATTAGACGCCTCCGCTATAGCTGCAGCATCAGACATTGTAAAATGCAAGCTCCTCCCCCTCTCAACCACTCAGTACACAAAACGGCAATGCTGAACTTAAGCCGAATAGCTCCACATTTCACACCTTCTACGAATTACTCCCAATCCACATAACCAAAACGGGAGGTCAAAACTCTATACGTATTGACCAAATCTGAAACAAAAATCACAAAACACTACATCAAGACACAAACTTCCCCACACAATACACACACAAAAAAACATCAAAAATGGCAAATTTCCCACAACTGAAGATCTGAAAACCGATAATAAATATTAAAAACACAATGCAAGGAGCTCTTAGACTCAAAGCAAACCAAATGGGTCTGCCCATAAATCCGCAGGATTTGTTAGGTGAAGTGGGATGTGCTAAAGTGACAACCCAGCAGCAGAATTCAATCTAGGACGCCACAAATCGCCATTGGGTGACGAAGAAACGAAAGCGAAACGACAACCCACACGTGTCTTCGAGCTGGGGGCTCCGAATTGTTCCTAATTCTGCGATCTTTTCGATAAAAATTTGGGATTTTTAATACGAAAAGATTGAGATTTCCAGAAACAGTTACCTGCGAATGTGATTGTTGAGGACTTAGGGTGCGGATCTCTATCTGGGTCTCTCTCTCTAAACTTTCTCTCTCTACAATTTCATGTCTCTCCTCCGATGCAGAGAGAGACAGAGGGCTTTGAGGTGCTTCGAAGATCGAGAGTGTGTGTGTTTATGTATTTGTTTTCGTCTCTGTTTGTTTGGGTTAATGGAGCTTTCTGTATTTTATTATCATTTATTTATTCATTTTCTATTATTTGATTTATTATCATTTATGTATAAAATAAATCATTTGAGTTTCATATTTGATTAATTAAAATTTTAATTTTAGAATTTATTTGTGAGATGATAAATAAATAAAAACGCATCTGATTACAACTAATGATATATATTGAATAAAATATACTCCGTAATAGTTTATTTAAAAAAAAACATTATATATTGTTTATAATTTACTAAATTTAGTTCAATATACTAGTATTTAATCCCGTGTGTTGCACGAGTTGCATGTATATAAAAGTTTATAACGAAAAATATTCATATGTGTGAGATTGATGTTTAAATTTGTCTCACTTCAATGATTTACTACAAATTATATTTATAAAACATGTTTATATACACATTTGAACTTGAAATTATGAAGTATAACGCAATTTTTTTTCTACTTAAACAATTTTGTAGAGAGTTTTTACCTAACTTAAAGTACATGTACATCATTTTTTTTTTCAAACTTGTTTAAGTTTGGGTAAATTACAGATAGTCCATATAAACTTATTACTTAAAACACCTAGCCCCATAGAAGTAAAATTCATTTCAATTAATCACGTAGAAA
>JAYMTH010001801.1:0-13900 GCA_036897465.1 Pelargonium australe | reverse complement strand
TTTATTTCTGATAATAAAAACAAAAATATATTCTATAAAAACAAAAATCAAATAAAATAAAACCCAGAAATTTCTGGAATAATGAAAGGAGTCCAAGTAGTACAACTGTGCCACAATTTTTTTTAACGTTGGTCAATTTACCGCCATTTCCAGTTACTTTCCTGCCTGGCTTCCCAACTACTTTTCAAAAATTGGAATTTTTATTTTCAAAATTAAACGTTGTAAATATTTGTTCAGAAAATAGTTAATTTCTTGTCAGCAACGGTTCTGTGCCTATATAAACCCTCCTCTGCTTCTTCTCTTCCTCCCTCCTCTGCTTCTTCTCTTCCTCCCTCCCTCGCTCTCGCCTTCCTCTGCCATAGCCTCTCTCTGCTTCGAGTTTTGATTGCGAGAATCTTCTTGTGATTTTCTCTGTTTTTCATCGAGACTCGTCTTTTCGGTTCTGGTACGTTACTAAATTCTCGAGCTTCTGTTCTTGGGGTGTGTTGAATGTTGAAATGTCATTGTGTTTTGATCTGTTTTGTTTTTGCACTTTACGTGTTTGTGAAAATGCCTCAATGAGAGTTTTGAGTTTCTGGGTTTTTGTTAATGGTGGCTTAAATTCGTACATTTGGGTTTTATGTTGTAGCATGTTTTGTGACGATTGTATATATTTTTTAAGTTTCTTTTGAACTTTAAGATATAATATGTGAACCCTTTTTCAATTCAGCTTCTAAAGCTTGTTCTTTTATATATTTCCATTCATGGGTTTGTACTTTTTTTTATGTCATTGGTTTCTGGAGACCTCTTTTTGATGGTTGAACTTAGCTTTAGTGGCTATGGTTATGGATTTCCCATTCATATACTAATCAAAGTCTGTTCTCATCTTCATAGGATTGGTTGTAAATTATCTCCATTTTGATCCCTTTTGTTCTTGTGGTGCTAATCTGAGTCAATATGGACTTAATTTATTCAAAATGAATGTGTATATAAGTTTGTTGTGTGGGTTTATGTTATGATTGAGAATAGCATCGACACTTTTCGGGGTTTTTTCGAGTATAGCAAACCTGTGATCACTATGGAATACGAGAACCACTACTTGCAGGCTCAGGGGCAAAAGTTTGACTGCCTTTTGTTCGGTAAGTGACAAGAACATTTGGTTAATTATATCTTATTTCCTACGCAGAAGAATCGATTATTGACACCGTTTGTTTCATTTTTCAGATTTGGACGATACCCTTTACCCTTTCAGTGCTGGTTTAGCCACAGCGTGCCGCAAGAACATTGAAGGTGAGAGAGTCTACGCTATGGTTTTGCTGTCACTGTTTCTCGTTATGTACATCTTATTTCCAAGTTTCTGATTTGTATGTATGCTCTTTATTCAGATTACATGGTTGAGAAGCTTGGCATAGAGAAGACCAAAATCAATGACTATTGTAACTTGTTGTACAAGCATTATGGGACAACAATGGCTGGTCTTAGGGTATGATACTTTCTCTTAAGCCTTAAACACGTACGAGAGCAATGAATAAAAATGATGTATGGTGATTCTTGTTTTGCAGGCTATTGGCTATGATTTTGACTACGATGAGTATCACAGGTTCGAAACTGAACCCTTTACACATTCTTTATTCGATTCATGATTTGTTGAGAGTTTGTCTCGATTATCTGACTCTCTTGCATCAATTGCAGTTTCGTTCACGGGAGGTTGCCTTATGAGAATTTGAAACCAGACCCCGTTCTGAGGAGTCTTTTGCTAAACCTGCCTATTCGGAAAGTTGTAAGTACTTATTGATCACAAATAGATATAGCTTCAAAACTTGAAAAGAGCACGTGATTCGAGCTTTTTGTCTCACAATGTCTCTTTCAATACAGATCTTTACGAACGCGGACAAGGTCCACGCTGTTAAATGTCTCAAGAAGCTTGGATTGGAGGATTGTTTCGAAGGAATCATCTGTTTCGAGACTCTCAATCCCATCCACAAGAACACCATCTCCGATGATGAGGACGATGCTGAGTTTGTGGGCTCAGCTCCTACCAAGACCGCAACTATTGATAACAATGCTCAAATTTTCGACATTATTGGGCATTTTTCTCAGCCTAATCCAAGCACTTGTGCATTGCCAAAGACTCCTATTATCTGCAAACCATCAGAAGATGCCATAGAGAAGGCTCTCAAGATTGGCAACATTAGTCCTCAGAGAACAGTAAGTTTAATTCACTTTCTCTACAATTCATATATACATATTGATATAGTCTTGTGAACATAATTTACTGAAACTTCCATTTCCTGCCATTCCCAGCTGTTCTTCGAAGATAGCGTTCGCAACATACAAGCTGGAAAACGCGTAGGCCTTCACACAGTTCTGGTGAGTAAAAACCATTTTGCTGATTAGAATCCGAAAAACGAGAAGTGGGTTTTTATCTAAACAGTTAACTGATATTAAACAAAATTACATTTTCAGGTTGGTACTTCACAGAGAGTGAAAGGGGCAGATTATGCATTGGAAAGCATCCACAACCTGAGGGAAGCAATCCCAGAACTTAGGGACAGTGCCATAAAGTCAGAGGTCACATACCCTAGCAAGATTGCAGTGGAAACTTCTGTGACAGCTTGAAAAACTTGTTTCTCATCACTGTGATGACTCATTGAGTAACAAAACAAAGAAGAAAAAAGAAGAGAAATGAGTCATGTATCTGAGGATGTGATAATCATCTTCCTTCATGTCATTGTTTAGCTGATGTAAATGGTTTTGTTGTGATTATTATAATGATAATAATATATATCTACATCTATTATTGAGGAAATTGAGCTTGTTCTGTTCTCTTTTTGGCTTCTTCTTTGAGCTTACTTGATTGGCTTTTATCATCAGTGGAGTCATTATCATTAATCAAGATGTTATTATACTAATTACGTTGGAAGACCGTGCTAATTACGCGATTTATATATAATTTAATACATTTTTGTCATTAGTGTGCAATTAGTTTGGAAATGTTCACATCATACAATGATTTGTGTTGCAGATTTGATGCCAAGAATGAACTATGATGTGGGAAATTGACCTTTTTGGTTGTTTGTTATAATTAAAATGATTAGTGTATAGGTTTATTAGCTGGCAAATGTATTTTAAATGTAATTAAGCTTTAGAATATAGAAACTATTGGCCAGAGGAATGGCAAAGACTTTGTTGAATTGAGAATTAACGATTATTGTTGATGCAACTCTTATTGAAAATGACGGTTGAAGAACACATAATAAATAATAATAAAAATTGTGGTGATACATAAAGTATCGAGGGCTCAAAAATATGTCATATTGTCATTCAGATTGAATACATGCAAAAAATCAAGATAGAACGCACGAAAAGAAGAGCTACCAGAGGTTGCGCATGGTCGTGCCACAAATAAGCCCAATTTAATACGTGAAACATCTTACCCAACCCACAGTCTATGTGACATGGACTATGGTCCATCCATAACGACCCACGGTTTAGGCAACTCGATATATAATCTAATTCAATTAACTCATGTTAGTTTCAACGTATCTGAAGTGTTTTACTTACCTTTAAACTCCACGGTACTCTCCATGATCATGTTTCACCCACTTTTGTGAATTATTTGCTAAACTTGTTTATGTCTCTTACTTTCACGTTGAAGATAAATTATACTACGACACAATAGTGTTCATTCAACGTGTGTTCTTTTTGACCCGTCCGAAATGAACTTATGGAGAAGAAGATTAGGTAAAGGAGGTGGCTGGCACTTATGGAGAAGAAGATAGAGTTGAACATAACCAACCTTAAATTATTCATATGGATAATGAAATTTAATAATTTTGGATTGGTAGCATAATTGGGTTCACCTCATATGGCTTCCCAAATATTTAAAAACTCAGAGGGACATTATTGTCCATGTTCTTTAGAAACAACATATAAAATCATTGTTATGATTTGAGGATATTTTTGTAATTAAGCAACTCAAAAATGTGAAGAAAATGATGATATAGAGTAAGGTTGATCAGATTATGGATTGATTGATTGCTTGATCAAATGGAATACAAAGACTATCACAAAGTGGGTTTCTTGGACAGATGGCTTTGTAGAGTCTCAAGGCCAATTTGACACTCAAGTGATGATCATAACAAAAATTCAAAGAAATAAATAAATAAATAAAAGAGTTTATAGTAGTATTTGGTAAGTTTATGTAAATAAAACTTGGGTTAAAGGTACCGATGGTATCCAAAACTTTGCCCGAATACCAAATGTAGTACCTAAACTTTTATTGTATCAGACTTAGTACCTATATTTTTATTTTGTACTTAAAGTAATACCCACCGTCCGGTTCCGTTAACGGCTCCGTTAACAACTTGCCATATGTGCTGATTTGAGCTGACGTGGATAAGAATTGTTGATGTGGCAAATGATGTCAAGCTTTTTCATCTGACATGGATATAATATGGAGGCGTGGCATGCCACGTCACAACTTCATTTCATGATGTGGCAAAAACAAAACATTTTGAATGTTTTCATTTCCGGCGTGCTGGGATCACGGAATCTTCGACGGCTCACGGAGCACGGCCTTCTCGAACTCCAACAAAATCACCCTCATCGCCTCCTCCAGCCGCGACTGAATCCCCGTCGCCTGAATTCGAATCGACTCCGACGATTTACATTGCAACACCACATTGATGCCAGACATCAAATCCATCAGAGCATCGTGAATCTTGAACAGATTCTCCGACGACCTCTTGATGATGCTTATCGCCTTCGCGAAATTGAACAGTTGAATCGTCGGTCCGTTGACGGTCTCCATGAAGCAAGCATCGTAGAAGATTTGCTCGCAGAGCTTCTTCTCGCCCAGATCTGCTACATCTCTCTCTCTCTCTCTCTCTCTCACAGGTGGACCTCAGCAGTTCCAGATTCATCGTCGTCCGCGGCCTCGCCATTAATGGTCTCCTCGGACTCGCTAAAGCCAGCTTCCTCCTCCACTCCCCCTTGAAAGACACGTCCGACAGAGAGTCGTGCGTCGGCTGCGTCGGCCCCCCACTGCCCACAGCCGACACCCATGCCGCTGCTGTTGTTCGAAGGAGAGAGAGGGAAGCTCCCGGTGAGGACGTCAGCTCCCCGTCGTCGGACTTGGAAGCGACCCACGGAGCACGCTGCTTCACCTCCTCCATCTCGATCTCGGACCCGTTGCTCCTTAGATCTCGGTCTCGATCTCGATCGAGGTCTCGCCATCGCCACCATTTGAACGGAGTTGAAGAACATGGACGGCGAAGGAGATGACCGGAGCAAACTGGCCTTCGCCGGAGCAAAATACTGTAGCCGGAGCAGACTCGCTCTGTTGATGAACACAGACGGCGAATAGAGAGAATTAGGGTTTTTTGGGGATTTTTTTAATTATAAACTTAAGGGCTTGTTTGGTGTTTCCAATTAGTTCCACCTCAGCCAAAATTGTTCCGGCTCAAGCCACGTCAGCAAAATTCACACACGTAAGAAAGAACCGGTACAGCTGGCTGACCATTAACGGAAAACTCGACGGAACCGGACGACGGGTATCACATTAGGTACAAAATAAAAATGTAGGTACTAAGTCTGGTACAATTAAAGTTTAGGTACTACATATGGTATTCGGGCAAAGTTTGGGTACCACCGGTACCTTAAACCCATAAAACTTTTAGACCTAACTAGTTAGTTCAGATTTCATTTACTGAGCTGAAAACGGGTTGTATAATGTATCAATCAACACGAGCACGCTATGTTATGTCAATTGGTCGAATCAAGATGATATATCATGTTTTGCACGGCACGATGGACATGACACTTCCCAACATGCTTAACATGTTTTGCTAAATGACTCTGGCTTACACGACCTACCATATTTTGCACGACAAGACTAACGCGCTTGATACAAATTGTTCAATACGCTTAAATATCACACATTTAAGACACTTCCAAATAAAATTATTTTAACTAATATACAAAAGAAGCGTAAACACAATAAGATTAGTTAGAGTTTTCGGGTTTATTTTGACATTAGAACTCAAAAAATGTTCCATTTCGGTCCTACAACTATTTATTTTGTTCTGAATTAGTACTCAACTTGATTTTTAAAACTTTCCATATTATTTCAATTTGATTTCAAATTAGTTGAATTCTTACCGGTGCCATCATATTAAGCCGACATAAAAAAACAATTTTTTTATTATCTCAAACACGTTTGTTTTGTATCTATCGTATCTATCGTATTTGTGACTTTGAAAGTTCAAAAGTGTGCTCTATATATTCTAAACGAACTGGGCCGTGAGTTTTGTAATCAAACAATGAAAAAAATGAATCAGAAATTGGGCCATCTTATTGGGCCAAAGCCCAAATATTGTTAATTGAGTTAACATAAAATTGGGCTCCAGACCCAAACACAGCCACAGGCCCACAGAAACTTCTGATTAGCGCGTGCACATTGGCGCGTGGAGCGTTGGCGTAGAAGAAGAAGAAGAAATTGGATTGATATCGGATAAGATAATCAGATCAGACGTATCACAACACAACCACGTTAACGGCTACGGAGAATCAACGGTCCATCGCCGGAGACGGAGCTGGTCGTCGGCGCCGCCACATCGACTGCCGGATGCACAATTAGTCCGTGCTTCTGAGTCTATTCAACAATGGCTACAGTGACACGTGTCCCATTGGCCTTCTCTACCTCAGCAAGCTATTTAACTTCTGCTTCTACATGTTCGTTCTCATTGGCATTTCATCGAACACCTGCTAGGCTGAGAACCAGATTTAGAGGAGTGGTTTGTGCAGCCACGTCGGATTTGGCTACTGTTCTTGTGACTGGAGCTGGTGGCCGTACAGGTCCCTTCTTCTTCTTTTCACTTTCTAATTTCAGTGTTTGAATTTTATGCATGTTTTATCTTTTTAATTGATTGGCATTTTCTGCTCGAAAGGAAGCTCAATTTATTGTGTGAAGTAGTTTTTTGCATGAATTTGTATTCGAGCTGATTGAGTAAGCTATGGAGCTGCAATGAATTTTGTGTTTTTACCATAATGCAATGTGTTTTGATATGTGTGTGTGTTCTTGAGCTGCAAATTGGAACTTGATGTTGGGTTTTGGGAAGGAGTGTGTTCTGGGGTTGTTTTTGTGTTAGATGATGAGCTGATGGTTGGGTACGTTTTTCAATTGGAGTAATAATAGGTTTGGAGTTTTGAGGGACACTTGTTAATTATGAGAATGCTCATTTTGCTTTTTGTGTAAATGAGTTCAATGACTGGATGTGTCTTGGCCTAGTGGTGAAGTGTTTCTATCACGAAGCGAGCAACATCGAAATAGAGTTAATGGCTTTACGTGAAGAGAACATGCAGGCACTTGTAAATGTGGGTTTGAGGATGCTCCGTTCTTGGTCGATGGTATACGATTGGTACGGTTCAGTTGTGCTCCGTGTCAATGGGATTATACCTCCTTTTTTTGTTCTGATTACATTGATGGTTTTATAACTCTAGTATGTCAAATCAAGTAGAAAACTTCACATAGGGCACCTTTTCTTTGTTATAATTGAAACCTTATTTCTCATAATGCCTGGAATTAGGAGTTATGTTTATGTATTTGAATGATTTATTTTCTAATTGCTGCCTTTTTCTTGGTTTATTTTTTATCCACTTGGGTTGCGGCTTTTCATATGTTGCATTTTTGTCTCATTGACCGTGAAAATGTAATGCAGTGTATCTTGTCCTGGATTTTTAATAATCTATTGTTAATGTGGATTGTTGATTGAATTTGACAGGCCAAATAGTTTATAAGAAATTGAAAGAGAGGTCAGGCCAGTATGTTGCGAGAGGTCTGGTCAGAACAGAGGAGAGCAAAGAGAAAATTGAGGGTGGGGATGATGTTTTTGTTGGGGACATTAGGGATTCCAGCAGCATTGAACCTGCTATTCAGGGTATTGATGCTCTCGTAATTCTCACTAGTGCCATGCCAAAGATGAAGCCTGGGTATGATCCATCGAAAGGTGGACCGCCTGAGTTCTATTTTGAAGATGGAGCATTTCCTGAGCAGGTAACCACCACACTCTTCTTCGGTCATGTTATATTATATTGCTTTATAATTTTATCCTCATTTCGGTGGAATTTTATGCACGATAGGTAGACTGGATTGGGCAAAAGAACCAGATAGATGCTGGTAAGAATTCACTTATCATTTTTATTGAAAAATTTAAATAAAATGTGACTATTGCGTAATATATAATTTGCGAGGACAGCCAAGGCTGCAGGAGTGAAGCAAATTGTTTTGGTCGGGTCCATGGGTGGAACAGACCTTAACAATAATTTGAATAAATTGGGTAATGGGAACATACTGGTATGTAATGGCTTTCCCCCTCACTTCTATATTTACACGATTCTCTTTGTGTGAATTGTTTGCATATTGTTTTTCTTATTTCTATGTGCATATATGCATCTTTCCACGACCTTCATTGCATTTCCATAAAGTATATTTCTAGATAATATGCTTTATTATGCATATTACCATGCAACAGGTTTGGAAAAGGAAGGCTGAGCAGTATTTGGCTGACTCTGGTATTCCGTACACAATCATAAGGTAGGACTCAATACCAACATTGTTGATATGTTTATTTAGATTGTTTAAGAGAGCACCTTGGAATGTTTATATATATGTTCCAGTTAACCAATATATACCAATTCAGTTAGTGATCAGAAACACCTTTATTTAATATTGTTCGGTCTATTTTGTGCTTAAATTTTCTTAAACTCGTCCTCTTTGCTTGTTTACGATACTGGTTATAATTTAATCCATGAATCTATCATCACTTGTATCAAATTGTTGTCCATGGTGTGCTAGTCTTTTCCTCTAACTTGGATGTTTCCGGTTGAAATAGGGCTGGAGGCTTGCAAGATAAAGAAGGAGGTATTCGTGAACTAATTGTCGGGAAAGATGACGAGATTCTTAAAACAACAGACAGAACCATTGCCAGGGCAGATGTTGCAGAAGTCTGCATTCAGGTATATATCTTCACTAGGGTTACGTTAATCCTATAATTCATTATTTTCCCACTATGATGCTGAAAGTTCCAATGGACGTTTCATATTTATCACGAATCATTTACACATCGCATTGTTCACAGGCACTGCAGTTCGAAGAGGCCAAATTCAAGGCATTTGATCTATCCTCAAAGCCTGAGGGAACTGGCACACCTACAAAGGATTTTAAGGCTCTATTTGCTCAAATCACAACTAAATTTTGATTTACATCTGCGTCATAGTTACCATCCACGGAAGAACTTTTATTTAAGTTGTGTCCGAAGAGAACATAGAACACGCGAATGATATTAGATGTATGCAAGTCGTGTATTGAGCCAGTGCTAAAGTCTTTGTTGTTACTCAATTTCAGGTACAAGAGATGTGAAATATTTGTAATTGGCTTCATTGCAACTATAATGCTCAAACATTGCCAATTACTATGTTTTTTGCAAAAATAAGGAGAATGTTATTGCAGGCTTCAAGAGGCTGTAGGCAGCAAATGTGTAAATTTTTAGAAATGGAAAGGTTTTGATTGTTTTGATTGCCTAGCTATGAATAATTCAGCCCTGCCATGGATAGTGGTTGCAATTTGAAACCGGTCTGAAATCCGATCCTACCAACTTTTAGGTCGGAACCACACATTTTACACCAGAAAAGAAACCCAAACCCGAATGAATCTGAAGCCTTTTCGGGTTTGGCTGGCTTTATCAACCTGAAACCCGAAATGGCAAATCATGGGTATGAAAAATCCAAGGAGAATTTTCAAGAAAGTTGAGCCATATCCACTAAAAATGCTGGCAATATTATTTGCTTCCAATCTCTAATTTGCCACAAAATGTGTATTTGTCACTATTGTGTATCCACCACATGATATGTTCCAAAATTTCATGATAGTGCTAAAGAATGAATCAAATCAACATCAGCAATTTGGATTCATCATAAAAACAAAAGTCTCATGGGAAAAGCATAGTGTGTTGATCCATAAGATTGGTTTGGTTTGGTTGTTCCTTGACAAATCAAATCAGCTCTCTATGTGTTCCTTCACTAAAGGACCACCACAAGTTCATTGGAAAAAGAAACCTCTTTTTTCTTATGAAACTCTCTTTTGTTTGTAGCAACCATTAATCTATTTTGTTTTGGTGGTAGAAAGTTCCCACTAGTTGGGCACCTTTAGGTCAATGAGCTATGGACACTCACTTTTGGGAAGTTCTATCACCAGTCTTTGAAAAAAGTTCTCTTTCTCTAAGCTTTTGTCGATCAAATTAAAGTGAATTGAGTACTAACTGAAGTGAATCGAGGTTTTACATCAACAAATATCACTGAAAGATGAAAAATACCCGTCCATAACAATCAAATTTAACCATTGCCCTTGAGTGGTTTAGAAATCAGACCGGTCCACTCATAAAATCACTTTGGATTTGTAGAGAATAGTTTTTTTGAAACCCTAATGCTTAACTATCAAATTCATCACAAAACACCTAAATTAAAGCTCAACTAACAAAGGACTTTACTTTCAAGAATGAAGTTACAATACAAATGGCTCCATTGAGACAAAAAACAGCAGGAGACTCAAGTTTATGCCAAACTTGTGCTTCTCTCATTCCATTTTCTTAACACATTTTCACATGTCAAATTCTACACAAGATCACATATATACTATGCTAAAACATCCCACCTCAAAAAATCATCACAATCGACGCACCTGTAGCCTGTGAGAGCATCATTTGCACGCACGCATCGCTTCCTGAAATGGTAGTGAATCACATTGCATATCCCGATCAGCAAATGGCCTGAAAATACAACATATTTGGTTATAAGTGTTTATGTGCTGAATGAGAAAACTGAGAGAAACAAAGAAATGGACTTACTATGGGTTGTTCATTTCTGTCAAATGTAGAAGCTACCGAAAAGGAAGATCTTGAGTGGTAAAATCGTATCTTTCAAGTTCTTTGTGCTGGTTTCCAACAAGAAAGGGCATAAACGCTTCGCCCCTTCCATCCCTGCAACAGCCATCGGCTATCTTCATCAATCACAAAATCCTTGTGGTAGCTTGACCTCACTCTATTAGTTGCTCTCTTCACAATGTCCCTCTCAATAGGAAGCTGCAAAAACCCGGCCCTTAGGTTCCGGACTTGCCACTGCTTGTATGTTTCCGGTCTCTCTACTCTCTCCCAGCCTTCGCAAGCTATAACATTCAAAGCCTCCCTACCAAAGATCTCTTTCTCAATCAGCATTCGCTCCCTATCTTCCCGAGGGACTATAGTTTCAAGCATATCAAACAACGCAGAAAAGTGAAATAGAGCTTCCCGAAACCTTGTGACAAAGAAAGGAGCATTGTAGGCTCCGTTCATGATCCCGTGGAGAAAAACATCGGGATTGATTTTTTTTATCAGATTGAGGAAAATGTTTCTTGAACTGTCCACAGCCAGAGTTTCGTCAAGCAAGTTCTTGGCCCTGTACAAACAGTTAACCACAATAACCTCATCTCTATCGATCTTGAGCTCCTCGAGTGTCACAGTTTCCCATTTCTTGGCTATGGCAACGTATTCAAATGGCACGTTGAAACTCTCAGCGTAATTTGCTAATCGACGGCCTGTTTCCTCAACTCTCTCAGCTGGCCGGAACCCAGGTTGGGGAAAATCTATTCCCGTGATCCGAAGCTTCGGGGGTCCACCAGGTCTGCTGGAGAGACGCTGAATAAAAGTGGGCCACTGGAAACCATATAAGATACCGAAGTCTATGATGTGAAGCCTAGTTGCATTTTCCGATATATTGAAAATAGTCTTGTTGGTGACAAAGTTTGAGAGCTTCCTGAAAGGACAAGCAGCGAGGTATAGCTGATAAGCTTTCAATAGATCAGCAGCAGATGTTCGTTTACTAATGAGGCCTTTGTAAATCTGGCTACCAGTACCCGCCAAGCGTGCCTCGAGGCCATCAGCGAAGCAATGAGCTAATCTTTCATTGCCATCCCCAAATGGCGAAGAATGTAGCCTGATCTGCTTTAGCAGCTCATTCGCGCTCCTACGATCATCAGCTGCAACTGCTTGCGCACAAGTCACTAGTAGAGTTCTCAAATCCACAACCTCCTTCCTTCCGCTTGATTTCTTTCCACGACCCTTCCCAACATTAGACCCTTTGGACTGCCCGTTCCTTGGCAAATTCTTGTTCGTTCCATTCTGCAGGGCGTCACGAAGAGTTGACACGGGGCCTTGTCCGCCATAACAAAGCAAAACCTCATCAAACTTCTCGGATCGCAAAGGAGACTCGTTGAAAACTGCCGCTTGCTTCGTTCTCCTCTCCTCTTCAAGATCCGCACCCTCTCTGTGAAGATTCTTCCTTCCCCTCGAGCCACTGGGCGAGTATTCTTCTCCCTCATCCCTCCTCTCCACCTTGAACACCACATCACGAGCTTCAAGCTTTTTTTCTCGGGGAGCCTCCAAATTGACAAACAACTTGTTGCCACTCGGAAGAAACTTGTTAGCCTCCTCGACCCCTTTCCTGAACTGCCAAATAGACTGGCTCTCGCTGCAACAATCAGGAACCTGAAGCGTACTATTGGGAGAGTCCACCAATGTATCCACAGTATTGGTTATGTAACCGGAAGACGACTGAGAAGTACTATAAACAACAGGCAAGTTTTGAAGCTGAAAAGAGTTGTATTCACCCATTTCTTGAGCCCAAATGTTATCAACCAAATAGCCACTACTACTCATACTACTACTACTGACAGAGTTACTGAAACTACCGGAGAAATTGTAATTGCCACACGGGATCTCAGTCTCGCCGCTATGAATACCATAAGTATTGTAAGGCTCCGGAGAAGGCGGGTACTTTTTCCCAATCACATCATACAGTGATTTCTCAGCAGCTTGAAGATCCAAAGAATCCTGAAGCATACAGGTCTTGTCTTCCATGTCTTCTTCCATAAGAATCTGGTTAATATACCTCAAAACTACATCGGAAAACTCACAATCTTCCTGAGAATCTTCCTCTTGGATCGCATCCAGACACGCAGGAGCTACATTACTCTGAATCAGATCCGGTGGAGGGTAATGAAATCCCCTAAAACTACGATCCACAAAGGTTTTTCCATTCTCAAATCTGGGTCCAACAACAAGGTTCGGGCTCGAAAGAACCGATACAGGCTGGTTGTTGAATTGGATCCTATTTCCAGAACCAGAAAATCCCCTAAGCCTTGGATCCATTGTCATTAACTTTCCAACAACTCAATCTAAAACATGTAAGCTAATCAACAACTACACCTCAATAACCCAGATCCAAAACCCAATGAAATTTTCCAATCACACCTACTCTTGTTCCCATAAACCAAATTTGGTCAAACCCTAAAACCTAAATACCTTTAAAAGTCCAAACTTTAAGGGTCAACCAGCACAAGTTGCAGAAATAATCAGAAAATAGCAACCAAGTTTCACAAAATCGCACCTCTATCAGTCCCAATTGATGAATCCTCAACACTAAGCAAGTTCAGACCTAAAATGCAAACAACAAAACAGAGCAACCTCAAGCTCAAAAACCCAGAAAAATTACCAAAAAAATCCATAAACCCAAAAAAATTACAGTAAAATCAGCTACAGTGAGCTGAAATTGAGAGCGAAATCGTACCTCAGATAGTGAATTTGAAAAGAAAAAAGAAATCGAAGCTTGAGGAACATAGAGAAGCGAAGCGAAACAGAGTGGTTTTGGGCTTTTAGCAACTATTGTTGTTGTCTGAGCAGAGGATGGACGAAGGAGGAAGGTAAGTTTGTTTATGGAAGACTAAAAATAGAAAGTCTCCTCGGTAAGTGGTGAAATCAGAGCCGTTGATTTGTATTACTTTATAGATGGCACCCGTTTTAGACGGCCCAGATCATCAAATGAGGATGTG
>JAYMTH010001800.1:0-13902 GCA_036897465.1 Pelargonium australe | reverse complement strand
ATATATATATATATTTTTGCACAATAACATTCTGTATGGTAAAAGAACTAGTTCGTCGATAATGTAACAATTTTTTTTCTTTGTTCCCAAATAGACAATCATTCTTATGGCCTCAATGGATAACCTATTGAACTTCACCATGTCACACACATCTTAAAAAAAGGAAGACACAAGTTAATTTTGTTGCACTAAAGTATTGATACATGGATGTCTTTATATCAAAGTTGTTGGCCTATACTATCAGTTTCACTATGATAGGTTTCAAACCATCAACACAATCAATCAGGACTCTCTTAACTTTACCCTCAAGTTGTTATACTCTATTCATCTCAACGAGAGTTGAACCAACAGTCTCCCACAATAAGATGCGTGTCTTTAATATCGAGTCATCACAAAAACATATTGGGTCAAATGCTTAAAACACTTAAGATTCCCTCTGAGATCTCAAGTTGTAACATGTCATTGTAACATGTTTAGAGAAAAAAAACTATCAACAATGATTTCTCGGCCGAGACTATCAGCCAATAAATCATGCTCAACTAGGTGATGTTACATCAACGATTAACACTCAATTCAACACCCTCATGAATTCATTTTATTTGTCTCTTAACTGAGAGTTTAAGCTAAGTTTGTATCGGCTGATGTTCCTGACCCTAAATATACATATAAAAACTCAAAAGACCAAAGAAAGTATAGCACAAATCCAGAGAGGAAAAGGGTAGATGGTAGCATACTGTATATAATGCAAGTGGTGAAATAGAATAGCTATCCATAGAAAGACCAAAAACAAACAAAAGTTGACATTAATTTTTATCAAATCCCTTCCAAAGGTTCCTCCCATTTAATACAGCACACCATACCCCAATTCCCATATCTCAAGATCTGCTCAACTATTCAAAGACCCAATAGCTGAAGCACAAGCAAAAACAGAGATTGATTGGAGCAAGAACATGGAGGTGGGTCAGATGCAGAGAAGACTACTAGACTACACAAAATCCCTCTTCTTGGAGGTACATATAATATTCAATCTGGATCTGTTTTCATTTCTAGCTCTCAATCCCATTTTAACTCACTGATTTGTGTTTTTGTTTGGAATCAACAAAAGGGGTTTTTGGATGCCCAGTTTCTGCAACTCCAGCAGTTGCAAGATGAGAGCAACCCAGATTTTGTGGTTGAAGTGGTGTCTCTTTTCTTTGAAGATTCTGAGAAGCTCCTCAATGATCTCACCACAGCTCTGTGAGCCCTTAATCTCTATAAATACTTCATTTTGTTTGGCTTTTGTTTCAATAAATCTGTAATTTCTGGAACTTGCTTTGCTTTTACAGAGATCAGCAGATGGTGGATTTCAAAAGAGTTGATGCTCATGTGCACCAGCTCAAGGGTAGTAGCTCTAGGTACATACCATTTCAGATCTATCTATCTATGTTTTACCCATTTTTTATTGTTCATTTTCATGTCAATTCATTGATCCAAATTCCAAACAAATAGGATGTAATGAGAAGTTTGTTTTGTTTCTTTTTGTGGGCAAACTATGGTAACCTAACAACAGCATAGGCGTGCAACGAATCAAGAATTCATGCATTGCCTTTCGCAGCTTCTGCGAAGAACACAACACTGATGCGTGAGTCCGAATCTTTAGGATAAAGATACAAAATAGTCCATGAACTATTGTTCCAAATCAGTCTTTCCATAGCAGTACTTTAAAGTTCAGGTACTGCTATGGAACAAAAAATAAAGTTCAGTGACTGATTTGGAACAAAACGGATAGTTCATGACTATCTTGGATCTCTATCCGTATGTTTACAATGTTTTCTCGACTCCATTTACATATGTTTGTAATCTAACAATATTGTTGGTGCATATATTTAGGTGCCAGAAATGTCTGCAGCAAGTAAAACAAGAGTTCTATCTTGTGAAGAACAAGCTTGAAAATATGTTCAGGGTGAGATGTTTTGTTTTGATTAGAGCAACAAAGAAACAAAACAAAACAAAACAAAAATGTGGTGTGTTTTTGACTGAAATGGTGTTGGTTTGTTTGTTTGATTGCAGCTTGAGCAGCAAATTGTGGCAGCTGGTGGGACAATTCCAATGCTCGAAGGATCGGGTTTCTGAGGCTACAGTTACTCTTACTAATATGCTGCAGCTGCACCCACCAAGTAAATCTATTTGTTCTCTTGTAGAAAATACCAAAAACCTTTTGTTGTGTTCCTTTTACTAATACACTTTCTTGTATGTATTCTATTCTATGATAAGTTTTAACTGTTCTCATTCATATTTTTTAGCTCATCAAATGTTACTCCATTCTTTTTCATAAACACCGTCTTTTTTTTGTTTGTTTTACAGTTTACAATATGCAATGTCGGTTTGATTTTGCCATATCACTGTTTTATGTTTACCTTGCTCTTGCAACTGAAAATTTGTGATTTCTCTTCCAAAACATTTGATTTTCATGTACAGTTCAGGACATTGCTCTTGTAAGAAGCATGACAGCTGAACATATAATTTTCTGATGTTAACCTCTCGCAACTAGTACTAAATATCTATTATTCGTAAAGAGCAATCGTACTCAGAGCATCCAGATTGAAAGTTATCGTTGCGTTGAGATTACAAATGAGTCTTTAATAAACATAGGAATCTTTGACGTAAAGAAAATTCTAAGAGGTATGAGCCCTTAGAAGAGCCATCTTATTTATTGTTTTTTTTTTTTTTTTGTTGTTGTTGTTTATTAACAAATAATAAGGTAGTAGCTGGTAGCAAATAAAGACAATTTGTTGCAATTTATTAAAGGGTTATATATTTTCAGATCCCCTGTACTGTCTTTTTTTTTTCTTTCTGTGTTACCTCCTGCCCTCAAAGTTTAGCCATTTCGAACCCTAGACTGCAATGTTTTATTATTTTCACTCATTTGACCTGTTGTAGCCGGTTGCCATACGAGTTTTAATGACGTGGACTGCAAGAGTTTTAATGACGTGATATGGCAACCAGCTACAACAGGTCAAATGGGTGAAAATAATAAAACATTGCAGTCCAGGGTTCGAAACGGCTAAACTCTGAGGACAGGGGGTAACATAGAAAAAAAAAGACAGTTCAGAAGATCTGAAAATATATAACCCTTAATTTTTTTAGCACAATTTTACTTGAATGTTTCTTATAATTCAATTTGTTGGTTGCAGTATTGATTTTCACACTTGTATAGAGAAGGTGTATGAATTGCTCCGAGGGCATGATGCGTTGATTAAGAGTTTCAAAATCTTCGTACCAAACGATCGTCAGATCACTAACATCACATTCTTGACATCCGATTTCGTCACCAAATTACGGTTGCTTTCAAATTAGATACATAGAGAAAAATAACAAAACAAAGTGAGATAATTTCTTTTTCCGCTATTGTTGCGCACTTCTAGTTCCTATTTGCGTTTTGCATCTATTTTATTTGAAGTTATTATAGTGTTTTTATGTAAAAATTCACGACATTTACTACAAAAATAATTACAAATTACGACGGAAATCTGTGACAAAAAAAAAAAAATCATCACGTTTCGTCACATACACACATTTATGACTAAAATTTCTGTCACAACCATCTGTGACAACCCAAATAATGACAAAAATATTTTTACAGTTCTGGTCACAAATTACGTTTTGTAACTGAAATCCACATATTTGTGACAAAAAATTTCGTCATAAATTAAGAAACTTTTTTTACTGCTTATATAATTTTAAAAGTTTTTATTTATCTATCTTATTGTTATTTGAGTAATATGGGCATCAGTTGACTAATATAACCTTATATCAGTCAAACTAATGAGGTGATGACACCTCATTTAAAATCATGGATTCAGACGGGTCGCTCCGCTCCCACAAATTCACTCGGGTGGGTATAAGTGATTTTAAATGAAGTGTCATCACCTCATTGACTTTCTTAAGTTGTGACTGATGTAATTTTATATCAGTCAACTAATATACATTTTACTCTTGTTATTTATTGACTCATCTCAGTGCATAATTGAAATCATGGCCTTGATTTCAGACTTGTTAAATTTGATAATGGGATATACATAATGAATTGAGATTCCATTGCTAAAAGTTTAATTTTATTAGAAGAGTTTGACTAGTTCATTCATTTTATATTTATTAAAAGTGAAATTTTAACCGACTTCAGCACTCCTCTCACGTTCAACCCTCACATTTTTATTTTATTAATGGGCTCGACACGTGCACATTCAAGATGCGTCACAACCATTAATTTTCTTCTCACAATTTGCAAGATCGATATATAACTATCAAATTCGAAATTATATGAACACGATACATTGTTCTTGTACAAATGTGATATCGTAAATCAAATTTATTTTAAGAATGTGATATATAAATAACTCGTCAAATTATTTTATTAGAGTATATAGGTTTTGAATAATACGATATTTGGACCATATTGAGAAGGGCCAGGCCCACCGGTTAGTTTGGCTTTGACTTTTCATATGAGTTTGTTCAACAACGGCCCTTGCAATTTGCATCAAAGTTGCATTTTATTTCACAATCTTTATTACCAACATTGAATTTAAGTATATTTGGTTATGGTGGATGACATTTTTTTAGTTATAAATTTGGTTTATGATCATAAGTTTAGGTAATTGGAGGTCATCATTTTACGATGACGTTTTACCACACCCAGACTTATTCTCATTCGAAGATAAATCACAGGTAAATTTCATCATTTTTTCTAAGGATATGTTGAGCGAGAATATTCGAATGCAAGCGATTTTCCCACTCACGTAACATGTGTTTCCAACTACGTCATTATTGTATTTACTTTCGTTGTTATTATAGTTTAAGAAATTGAACCAGATCAACTCTTTCAAGTTATATTTTCTTTAATGAACCGTCTAAACACAAAACTATTCAAAATAACGATAAAAGTTGAATTTAATCGTCTTTGGTCCTTCATTCGAATGTCTAGGCCTAGCATAGTTTTTCTACAGGAAGCAAAATCTGTGTTCTTGGATTTATTATAAGGTTTGAGCAGCTATCTTTTCATGGTGGGGCGGAAAATTTGGGAAGTCACTTGCTCAGCCCTTTGTGGTTTTTGGTGTCACGTTTTTTAACACAAATACTCGTTTGTGGTTGACATGGTTCTTTGCATTCAAAGTTTCATTTTATCGTCAGTTTTCTGTATCGATAATAGTTTTACTATTTCTTTCGTTTTTGTTTCTCGGGTGACGACCGATCCTATCTCATGTCTGAGTTAGGTTTGGTGCACTTTATCATTGTACTTTTATTTGGCCTATTGAGTTTGTATAATAAAAGATACCGTTTGCTTATCAAAACAAAAATAAACCAAACAATTATATTGTCGATTTGACGTCGTGTTATGTTTAATCTTGACGTTAAACCGAATCAACATCTCACAAAGAAAATACAAAAGTGAGGTGCTAGTTGCGAAAAACTCCATTTGAGGCATTTAAATGCAATTGTTGTCAATATGTTAAATGGTCATATCAAGCATCTTTGTGAGCCAGCTAATAATTTAACAAAACACTACTGGCAAATTCTTCACAAAATTAAGACATTTCTTGTCACGATCTAATTATAGCTCAATTTGGCTAATCATCGTCATAATCTACTTTTCTTAATTTCTTTATTAACCTTAATTCCATGACAGTTCTTGAATCATGGCATTGTCGGTTAATTGAGATTTGGCCACAACTAAACCACCAAAACTATTCCTCAAATCTAATTATGCAGATCCATCTTGCATGTAATATCATGATCGTACTTGCGGCAGACAATACTTGCATAGCACATGCATGCTATATTTTTGTCTTGGAGAAATTTTTGTATCGTTGATTTGAACAAACTGAAAGAATAATAATTAATTTATTATAAGAATAATATTAGACCAATGTGTGGACATTGCGTCGTTAATCAATCATAATCAAAGTGAGGTAATAGGCATACCTGACTAGTAGTCAAATTTCTTCTAAAATGAGGTAATAGGCAAATTCGAAGAACATTTCCGATAGAACGTAATCGAAGTGAGGTAACATGAAGCATACTTGACTGATAGTCAAATTTCTCCTAAAGTCTCGTGTTCAAAAAAGGCTCAAAGATGAAATTCATGATTAGAGAATGGAAGCACGTCACACAACCATATAGGCGACGTGATAGAAGAATATTTTACTTTATATAGTCAAAACACAAATTGTAAGATGGTTCGAACAAATTTCTAAAATATTTTTTGAGATATTTGAGAGTAAGAGGTTGACTTAACCATTGGAGGGGTTTCCGTCGGAAAAAAAGTCTTATTTTACAAGATTAGTTCACTGAAATTAAGGAACGAACGGTTCACCATTAGTCAGAAGGGAGACTATGGAGCATCATCCAGTGAAATTGAGGGGATGACAATAAGCTCAATGGGATCATATCCATGTAAAACGAGTCACTGGTTCTCAGACCGACTGAACTGTCTCAACAATACAATACTCAAAAGATTAAAAACAAAATATTTTTTACCAAACAAATCTAGTCTTCAAACATTTGATGGTTAAACCAATTCACATATTGAATTAGTCAAATTGGTTGGTTTAGTTTGGTTTGTAAATCATTGTTTTTAACAACTTTCACTCAAAGTCTTGGTACTATCTCCAACTTAAACAACAATAAGGTTTTTCCAAGTGGATTAATTTCCGGTGCCAAATTCAATTATGCAGTAACTAATTAATAAGCCCAGCTAGATTCCAATAACATAGCAATGGTGACACCATAGCATGGGCATGAGCCAACAACTAGTGTAAAAATCTAAAAACTAAACACCAAAATTGTTCTTTCTTTGGTCATCAACTAACAAGAAACTTCAAAGATTCAGTACAATGTCCACTTCATTTCAATATATATTTTCAATGATCTGATTTGGCAACCTGCAGCTGAATCAAGCCCACATGAATTATTGGATCATTGTCTTTTTTGCTTCCAAAAAAACCACCCACCATATCAATCTCTATATATTCCATAGCCAGCTTTGCTCCAACTAAGCACCAAAACCTCCCAATAAATACCCATTTGCCTTGTTCTCTTGCTTCTTCATTATTCACTCAAGAAAATGGCTCTTCTTCTCCAAGAAAATTTGAATAAGCTCCTCTCTTCATGCCTCATGATCTTCATGTTCATGGCAATGGCTGCTTCTTCTTCTTCTTCGCAGGTTCGCAGCAAGCGCTACTCGCCTCCTTCGGTTTCTCCACGCTTGACCGATCTTTTTAGCCATGTCTCGCTTGATCATGGCTTCTCCAAGTTCTTTGGAGGCTCCAATGTTCAAGTCACAAACAATGGCTCATCAGCCACCATAGCACTTGACAAAACCACAGGTCTTGATTCTTGATTCTTGATCTTCTTGTTCATTTCTCAATCTCACAGTACTCTTTGTTTGTTTCAGGGTCTGGATTGGATTCAAGAAACAGATATTACTATGGATTCTTTAGCGCGGCGATCAAGCTTCCCGCGGGGCTGTCTCCTGGAGTTGTTGTTGCTTTCTATGTAATCTAGCTATTTCTCTTGTGTTCTTGTTGATGGAAACATCATGGTACATGTGCAAAAGCTGACTAGGTTTGGTGTCTGAATGTTGTTCAGATGTCTAATGCAGAGCAGTTTCCACACAATCATGATGAAATAGATATTGAGCTTCTGGGTCATGACAAGAGGAATGATTGGGTGCTCCAGACAAACATCTATGCCAATGGAAGTGTCAGCACAGGAAGGGAAGAGAAATTTTACCTTTGGTTTGACCCATCTGCACAGCACCACCACTACAGCATCCTCTGGAACAACCATCACATCTTGTAAGTAATTAAGGACCAATACACGAGGCGTTCACTATTGTGGGGTCTGGAGATGGTCATTTATGTACACGAGGTTTTTTTAGGATTTGAACAAAAATTTCTAAAAAAACCCGGTTATGATATTGTGTGACGTGATCAAATGTTGCAGGTTCCTCGTAGATAACATACCGGTACGCGAGTTTCCACGAAGAGGAGGCAATGTGTACCCATCGAAGCCTATGTCGGTTTACGCAACGATATGGGATGGTTCGGAGTGGGCTACTCATGGGGGGAAATACCCTGTAGACTACAAGTATGCACCATTTGTGGCCTCATTCACAGAAATGGAACTTGGTGGGTGTGTTTGGGACCCAACAGCTTCTGTTCCTTCCTGTGTTAAGGACAGTGATTCGAGTTCGGACCCGGTGGAGGGACAAGAGTTTGTTCAGCTGTCCAAGCAGCAGGTTGTGGCCATGGACTGGGCTAGGAGGAAGCTCATGTTCTACTCATATTGTAAAGACACCAGAAGGTTCAAGGTCATGCCACCAGAGTGCAAGTAGAAGAAAACAATTATTGTGTCTACAAAATGAATAATAGTTCAGGAACTTGTGTCACATTGGTTGTTGGGAGGGTGAGAGACCATGAAACCAAGATTCTTTTTACTATATCGAGAGAAAAATGTATCTGGTATAGGCTATATATAGCACATTTGACAGAATATCAATGAAAAGATTTATAATTTACCAACTTGAATCTTGTGTAATTTATGTGTATATCAGTACAAGACCAACCATGATTCATGAGACAGCCCACAATACTTATGAGCTGCAAGGGTCACTTGGTTCCTGACCATACAGCATAAAAACAACTAGAACCTGCTCATATATTATATAATTGAATATAAAACATAACACTATAAGAGAAACAAGATTTATTTATTTTTATTGTTTTATGCAAATCAGACATAAACTTGTTCATGGTTAATCTACAAATCCACCAAACAGAAGAATCATTGTCTCGTGTTCATGTCCTTTCACCAAAACAAGATTTTTTTATCATCATCATCATCGTTACAGGCTCGGGCTTCAGGTTCAAAGCCATGCCGGATTCTTCAAAGGTGTAACAACAGCCTTCACTTGCAAGTAGTTGCTGAGACTGTAGATACCCTTCTCTCTGCCGTGCCCGCTCATCTTGTACCCACCAAATGGAATTGCTGCATCAAACACATCAAAGCAGTTGATCCACACTGTCCCAACTCGCAATGCGCGGGTCAAGGTGTTGGCAGTGTCTATGTTTCTTGTGAAAACTCCGGCAGCCAGCCCGTAGCTACTGTTATTTGCTCTCTTTATAACTTCCTTAATGTCCCTGAAATAAGGCCAACGCCAAGGTTAAATAAATACCAATTATAACGTGAAGTGTGAAGTGTGAAGTGTGAAGAACAAGGTTCATAGCTCACTTGAATTTCAAGATAGACTGAACTGGACCAAATATTTCATCCTTTGCTATCAACATGTTGTCCTGATGCAAGTTACGGATTTGTTAGTCATAATATCCATGATCATATCTTAATCTTCTAGTTGAGATGATCATTGACTTACCTGAACATTTGAGAACACGGTGGGCTTAATATAGAAACCTCTGCTACCATGTCGCTCTCCTCCAGTTTCAAGTGTAGCTCCACTCTCAACACCAGATTTAATGTACTTCAAGATCTTCTCAAATTGTGTTGAATCAATCTGGTATATTCAAGTAACAATTGGAACAAATAATCTTTAGTGAATTATCATATTGCATAGTACTTAGAACAAGAAGCAGTTACAGAAATGATGTAATTGACATCCATCCTAAATCATTTTTATTCGCTTCTGAAAGAGAGAAAAAAAAAAAAGTTGCTATGTTTGAAAACGTAACAAGATGAACAATTATCTTCATCAAATAGAAAAGACACTCAATGGGAGATTCACAATACGGAGTTTGCACAAAGAATTTACCTGAGGGCCTTGCTCAATGCCACCCTGGAATGGATCACCAACAGTGCGTCTCATAGCACGAGCCCTTGCTTTCTCTACAAATTCATCATATACACTTTCGTGTACATAAGTACGAGATCCAGCACAGCAGCATTGTCCCTAAAGATAGTGACAGCATGTTGTGATTAGTATGGGACCATTTTTCCCTGTTTTTACTAAAGTAATTCGGTAGGCATACCTGATTAAAGAATAAAGCAAAGTGAGCCAGCTCAACAGCCTCGTCTACATCAGCGTCCTCACACACAATGAAAGGAGATTTCCCTCCAAGCTCTAAAGTTACAGGCTTAAGATTGCTTCTTGATGCCAATTCAAGCACAGCCTTACCAGTTTTTGTGGATCCGGTAAAAGCAAGCTGCAAAGAGAGTACTGAGAATGTAAGATAAACAAGTATCATGGTAGCATGATCTGCTTTTCCAATCCCTATGAAAGGCCATCATCAGCATGTGCCCAATCATTATCAATGTGTTTTTAAAGAAACAAAGCAAAAAGTTACAAAAGCTTCTAAGGAAAAGAAAATCATACTGTCCGCCAGTAGATTGGTTCTAAGGTTCTACCTCTAAAGCTAGTCTCTAAGCAGAAACACCTCAAAAAAATTCCACCAGACGTCTACTTCCAATGCAAAAAAATAGTACCGTGCTAAACAAATTTAGATGTAAATCCTACATAACCACAGACGCAAAGCCTTAAAGGTTATAGGTACTAATGCCAAACATACAGTTGTATAGGCTTGTAAATGTAAGAGATGATGATACAGTTGGTCGCAGCTACAAAAGCAACCAAAAACATTCCCTTGCTGCAGTTAAGTCAACTCGAGAAAGAATATAAGAATCAAAGGTCATCAACTCAACTACTGTAAACTGACAATATTGAGTGTCTAAATCTCAAGCAAACCAAAGGCATGTGCATATGACCACCAAGTCCGGAGTGATTATTTAATGAACGATGCTGAACTTCTATTCGTTGACTGATGCAGTGAATTCTAGTTCACACAGGTCATTGTTAAAGTTAAATGGTACCTTATCTACTTCCATATGACTAGCAAGAGCTGCTCCAGCAGTCGTACCAAAACCAGAGACAATGTTCAGAACACCTGGAGGAAGGCCAGCCTGCCACAAAAGAATATCTGGTCAGAATGGAAGATAACACTCATTCACGAATATGAAGTATACACATTTTTCAGCGCAAGCATGCAATCCAAAACGGATAAATATAAATAAAAATAAAAGAATAAGATGAGACCCAGTTATGCGCCTTCTGCATCTTATCTACCAAAACTCAAATGAAGTACCTCATGGAAAAGCTTTGATACATAGAGAGCAGACAGTGGTGTCTGCTCTGCCGTCTTCATAACAATAGTGTTGCCACATGCTAATGCAGGCCCAACCTTCCAAGCATACATGAGAAGAGGAAAGTTCCAAGGAATAATCTGACCAGCAACACCAATCGGTTCGTGCAAGGTTTGCACATGATGTGATCCATCAGATGGAACCGTGAGACCGTGAATCTTGTCCGCCCAACCTGGGGATTAGCAGATAAAAAGTGAGAAGTTTCATTAAAACACTTGAGAACAATCAATATTTTATATAATGCACCAGAGATACATAATACAAACTTACCAGCATAGTACCGAAACAGGCGTACCATCATAGGTACTTCAATTTTAGCAGCCTGTTCATATGGCTTTCCGTTATCCCAAGTCTCAAGAGCTGCGATTTCATCATTATGCTTCTCCATCAAATCAGCAGCTCGCAAAAGTATGCATGATCTTTCCTACATATGAAAAAACAAAATAAAACAATCATAAATTGAACGAAAGTAGTACCTAAAACTTTTGACATACTAGATGATAATGTAAGTAACAGAAATTTATATAGAATAGTTACATAAGGGGTCATCTTTGGCCATGGCCCTTCATCAAATGCTGTGCGAGCAGCAGCAACAGCCCGATTTATATCTTCCGCATCACCTTCCGCAACATGAGCAATCACTTCCCCTGTCCTGGGGTCCAAAGTTGGAAAAGTTTTCCCTAAACCAGAACAATTCTAATCTTTCAGATTCGGTAAAACAATTAGACAAAACAACTTCACTGAGTAATAAGTAAATGCACATTGGCTAATCTAAAATTTTGAAAACAAACTGCTGTAGCATTGATCAAAAGTGAGAAAAGTTTTCACTAAACCGAAGATCGAAAGCACACCTGATGCCGAATCAACAAACTGCCCATTGATCAAAAGCTGTTTATAATGTATGCTAACTTGTGGTTTGATCGGTTCTTCAAGAGCTGCAGCAGTACTATATCTGCTACATGTTCCTCTAACCAGGTTCGAATTCTTCCCTGAATTAAAACAATTTCAACAATCTGAATACAAAAAGGTATGTAAAATGTAAACATAAACTAAGAGACTGATTTTACTGCAAGCAAGATTTCAATTAAACAAATATCTTCATCATCAACTCAACTGAAGCAAACAGGTATGAACTAAAACAGCACAACCCAGAAAACAACCATCTCACCCACAAAAACCCCATTTGGATTGAAGAAAACCCACAAAAATACATCAAGTAAGAATCAAAACTTTACATTTTTTCTCGGGAACCAAACAGAAAAAAAGGCTTAACACGTAATCAGATTAGTGAAACTCGCATTTCCTAAATCAAAAAACAAAATCAATCACCCAAATGAAGTGAGAGTCGAACAAAACGATCAACTACACGAATCACCAAACTTGACAAACAAACAAACAAACAAACGGATTGATCGGAACAACAATCACCAAAAATGAGAAATGGGTTGAAACAGAAATAGAGCAAAAAGTGACAAACATAACATTAAGAATAAAAAACAGAGTCGAGACCTGGAGAAAACAGAGAAGAAGAAGAGGAGGAAGTGAAGGAGCGAGAGAGCAGACTGGAGATCCTTCTTGCTACCATGGTAACACCAACTTTCTCTTTCTCTTTCTCTTTCTCGAGTGTCTATGAATGTTGAAGCTGGTATCAAGTGAAATGGTTGTTTATGTATTTCTAGATAGATTTTGTAATATTATATATTATATATATAAGCGGATGAAATGGATTTTAATCGTTATCTTTATCTAAAAATCAGGGATTTTTTAATGTCAATAATACATGCATGACTCAACAATCCACTACCACCCAAAAAAATTGGGAACCAAAACATAAAGCTAAGCTAAATTAAAGATAGTCACCAAAGTTGACACTAGGCTCTCTCTCTCTCATACCTTGTGTTCTTGTCGTTTTCATTATTTTTCAACATGGTTTGAAATTTTTATTTTTTTATTTTTTTGAAATGTTCACACTTGGTTTGCCTAAAACTCAAACTTGTAGCATCCCAATATTGACAAGTGTTGGTGTACCATAGCTCAAACATACATCATTCTTATATTACACTATTTGTTTATTTTGATCATTTTAACAATTAATATATTTTTACAATTATTCTTATTCGAACATATTTATGCACCATACTTAATTTTCTTTAACAGTTACAACTTACAACTATCCATTTACAATTTTTGAGTAATATTATCAATTAAAGCCAATTAATTATGATTGGTTGCAAATTGATTTTGGTAGTGTTGAAAAGGTGGTTGTCTAGTTTTGTCATAATAGTTTACACATGTGAGGTGAGGTGCTACTTGGTAGCTGATGTTCATAAATATGGACGAGGTTTGGAAAATGGAATTAGCTTTGAATCTAATTTCTCTTATTATAGAAGCTATTCAAATTAATGAAATATAATATTCAATTGGACTTTTTGAATATTAGGCCAACCAAATCATTATTTTAATTAAATTAGTACCTAAATTTTAAACTATTTCAATAAAATATTGCCCCTTAAATAAAAATAAAGATTAAGAGCTCAAACCATGGCCTCTCTGCCCTCAGTCGGCGGCTAGGGTTTTAGCTTCTAGGGTTAGGTGTTGAAGGAGTATAAGTGGGTGGGACTGGTTTCCATTCTCGTTTCATTGTGAGTGGTCAACAGGAGTGCAAGGATCGGCTTCCATTTTTTCTTTTCATTTGCGGCGAGGCACAGAGGCGTA
>JAYMTH010001799.1:0-13906 GCA_036897465.1 Pelargonium australe | reverse complement strand
TATTTTTTTGTTAGTTTGATTCATATTAATTCAAATTTTGTTGTTTGTTTGATTCATATTTTTTTTGTTGGTGGGTTAGTGTGTGTGTGTATATGAGTATTGTATGTGTAATCTTATTGTTTTACATATATTTTATTTGTAATACATATGTAATACAATTAATTTCGATTTCGTGTAACGCACAGTTGAGTATGGTAATATTTGTACATATAATATGATCAATTTTACAAAATAATAATAATCATGTTTATAATTTTTACTCGTGCAACGCACGGAATCTAACCTAGTTAGATACAACACGACGATGCATAATAATTATTTTTCTCTTTAGTTTGATTGACTCTTTAGATTTTAGACTTTGTTTGATAACACTTCTTGACCTCCAAAATAAAAGATTGCCACATAAACAAATGACAAATGCAAAAGTTGGACATATTGTTTGATTTCACATAGTTTTTAAATGACTTATGCAGTGATGATAAAGTTTCAAGAAAACTAATTATTTTAGCTTATGACATGAGAAATTGAGATAGAATTAATAAACATTCCAATTACGTCCATATTTTATGAGTTATAGACTTATAGTGAACATTTTTTTTTTTTTGATAGTCATTCACTTTTTATTCATTTCATAAAACAATTTTGAATTAAAATATTTCGTATATATAATTTAAAAGTACTTTTCTTTACTTTTATCGGCTGGTTTGAAGTTAGTTCTACCATTTGATAAGTGTTACCAAACAAGCACTTACTCAATGACAATGTGAAGCCAAAAAGAACCAAACCATTTATTAATAATTATGACTAAATCTTCCGTGTGTGTACGTACATAAGAATTTCTAATTTTGCCTTTTCTCCTTTGGCTCTCCATTCCCAAATTGACCATGTAAACCCAGAAAGCTCAAAACCAACGGTTGGGTTGGTGGGAGGTAGTTGTTACATACCTGAACATCTCAACCTTGCTTTCTAAGGCTACTTCTTTTTCCTGTAAAATATTGAGTTGAAGTTTTCAAAAACTTGCTTACATCTTACTTCTGCAAATATAATACACACACACACACACACATATCTTATGCATCACTATCAACTACTTGTTAGCTTCACTTTGAATTCATATTTTTCATGTTCTTATAATTTGTTTTATCAAATGTCTTTCTCATTCTTGTTGCCAATTTCTGTCACCAAACCTCAATTTTGCTCACCTGGTCAAATGGGGTGGTGGGTCAGTTTCAGAAATGGAGAAGGAATCAAACTTCTAAAGGGTATACATTTCTGGGTTCATTTCATTTTCTATCATAGGGCTAAAAATCAACAAAAACCAGTATACTTTTTATGTAGTATAGGTGGTTTGGGGAACTTTGTATTGTTATTAGGAGGCTGGTGGTTTGATGGGAAAGGTCGGGTCTCCGAGAAGTCCTCGTCCCGAATCGAAGAAGGATGGATCATCTTTTGGGATCAATGACTATCATAGATGCTCCGAAACCCTAGTTTCGGGGAGTGATCCTTCTCTCGGTAGGAGGATGTATGGGGGAGATCACCATTGGAACAAAAATATGGTGGTTTTTGGGTTGAAAAATGACCCTGCAGCTGCTAAACTGGGTTCATGTAAGGGGTTTTATGTGGGGAAGAAACATATTTGGCTTCGTAAGCACGTGAGGTCTATTGCTTTTATGGTTGGGTTGATGGGATTCTTATTCTTGCTTGATTCTCTTATGGTGTCTGTTTTTGATTCAATGCGTCTTCAGCATAGCTCGAACCCGAGAAATTCTAGAGCACTTGAGGTACATAACATTGCGTATTGTTGTTATGATAAGATCACACGGCTTGCAATTCTATAGAGTTTGTTCTTTCCTTGAATTCTCACACATTTATATCTATTTTCACACTGAATTTCATATCTTAATGTTGTCATTTTTAAAGAAAGAGGTAATATTTAGGATTCAAACATTGAATTTCAATTGCTTCGTACTAATTTTGCCAGTGTTTACTGCATTTATTTTGCGAAGGAGGGGAGTGATGTTTACATTAGCGAACGAAAAGCACCAATACAGATGTACAGCCGGCTTCTAAATTTAGCTTCTAGCTCTCTTGCAGAGGTTTGCTCCATAACTTTCTACATTTTTGATAATTACTTTTGTTTGGCTAAAACATGAAACCCTTGTATTATGTTCTAGAAAGAGTTTAAGCAAGAATCGTCAAATTTCTGGGAGGAACCATATCCCCAAGCATCTACATGGAAACCTTGCGCTGCTGAGAGAAGCTCAAGTAATCAAGGTTTTCTTTTATTCCTTGGACTATAATAAACTGATGTATGAGAAAGTCATATGAATCTCCTCCTTTACTAACTTCAGTGCTAATTTGCTTAAAGCTGACATTTGATATCGAGTCTAATGTTTTGTTTTCTGATAGAAAAACCATATCGAAGCAATGGTTATATCTTAATCAGCGCAAATGGTGGTCTCAATCAACAACGAGTTGCTGTACGTATCACAACTCCTTATACTCTTTTGTAATGATCAAAGCAGAGTGGATTTTCTTTTTCTTTCTCCTATGAAACGTAGATGTAGAAAACTTTAGCATACATTTCAAATACGAGGTATATATAACATTGCATCTGTGCATGTTCACTAAATCTGAATTCTCATGTTTGCGGCCCTGATGAAATTTGAAGACTTGCATTCTGAAAATCATGCTCAGAACTGAAGTAGAAAATTTTCAGGATGCTGATTTGAATATAATTCAAACTTGACCCCCAAGGAGCGGAGTTTAGCTTTGTTAGCCTATGTAATCTTGACTATGGACTGTATTCGAATTATCGCGGTTTGTCTAAGGCCGGTCATGCTAATAATCTTCAAATTCCTCTATCAGTCACAAAGTTGATTGAAGAACTGTTAATCCCTGCAGATTTGCAATGCTGTTGCAGTGGCTTCTCTGCTGAATGCAACTCTCGTTCTTCCAAAATTTCTATACAGCAATGTATGGAAGGATCCTAGGTAACATTACTCTTTCTTTTCACTGGTTTCTGTTAACAGATACGTGCATGAACAAACTGTTAACACATTTTATGAACCTGCAGCCAGTTTGGTGACATTTACCAGGAAGATTATTTTATGAACATCTTGAAGGATGACATAAATATCGTAAAGGAGCTCCCGGATTATCTGAAACCACTAGACATTGAGGCTATTGGTAGCCTAGTATGTTATTCTCTTACTTCGTCTCTCGCTTCATATGAATAAACAACACCTAAAACGAGAGTCTCAATCTTTTTTGCCTACCTTTTCAGATTACAGATGCAGATATTGTGAAGGAGGCAAAGCCTGATGATTATTTCAGAGTTGCTCTTCCTCTCCTGTTACAGAATGAGGTTGTTCACTTTCTCGGTTATGGAAATCGACTTGGCTTTGACTCATTGCCATTTAATCTTCAGGTTAAGTACATTATTTCTCTTAATTACTCTGCATAATAGCTACTACATAGCAATTGCCAACATGTTCTTGATCAATTTGTTGCAGAGATTAAGATGCAAATGTAACTTCCATGCATTAAAGTTTGCCCCAAAAATTCAAGAAATCGGTTCCTTGCTGGTTAGGAGGATAAGAAAGTATGATGCAGCCCAGAGTATGTTAGACAAACAATTGCTCGGAAACTTCATGCCTGTTCTCTCAAAAGACCATGTTGTTGCTGCAAGAAGACCCTTTAAATATCTTGCTTTGCACATGAGATTTGAAATGGATATGGTAGCCTATTCCCTTTGTGATTTTGGAGGTGGAGAAAATGAGAAAAAGGAACTTCAGGCCTACAGAGAAGTCCATTTTGCTCTACTCATTGATCGCCTCAGAAAGTCGAAGTATGTTCTTTTTTCTTTTCCTTCATTCTTGTCTGTGTGGAATGTGGATGGATAGTCATACTCATTTCGAGTGGCGATGCGTGTGATTTATCTATATATCTTTTTCGTGTTACTGAGTATTTCAGGCCTATATCTCCAGCAAAACTGAGAAAGTTAGGAAAATGTCCATTGACACCTGAAGAAGCCGGACTTGTTCTCGCAGCACTTGGTTTCAAGCGCGGAACCTACATTTATCTAGCTGGTTCTCAAATATACGGGGGAGAATCCAGGATGAAGTCCTTCACTAGTCTATATCCGAACTTGGTCACTAAGGAGACTCTTCTGACACCTAGTGAACTCGAACCTTTCAGGAATTTCTCTTCTCAGGTAAAACCCCGTTTTGAACCCGGCCAATAGAGATTATAACATGTTTGCTCTCACTGTTCGTGCTTTAAACGTGCTAGTTTTTGCAGATGGCAGCATTGGACTTCATTGCTTGTGCTACTGCTGATGTATTCGCCATGACAGACTCCGGGAGCCAACTATCTTCATTGGTGTCTGGATTCAGAACATACTACGGTGATGGTAAAGCTCCCAACCTGCGACCCAACAAGAAAAGGTTAGCAGCTATTTTGTCAAAGAATCGGACTATAGAGTGGAACGATTTTGAAGATAGAGTTAGAAAGATGATCGAGGAAGGTCAAAGAATGCGCGCTAGGGGATATGGTCGAAGCATTTATCGACAGCCTATGTGTCCAGAATGCATGTGCAAACCCATTTCTTGAGCCTTTTTCCTTCATACTCCATTCTTTCATGTATATACATAGATAACTCAACAGAATGTGAATGTGAATGAGAAAATTAATAAGCTTTATTGGATAAAAACCACAACAAATCTGAGCTTTTTATACATAAAATCAATGACAAGGCAAAGTTGTCATTTTCTGCAGTTTTCACACAGATTTCCCTCTCTCTCACCATTCCTCTCACTAACTATCACAATCTTGATCCGGAAATGATGCTTTTCCTCTAACAATCTCGCATTCTCTCACTACTACTTCATGACGGAGGGAAAAACCGGTTTAGGTTGAATGGGAGAGTGTAGAACTCCTCGTTCCGGCTGTCTCCTTTGAATGTCCGGAACTTGACCCACCATGGCATTCCTCTATCTCTAGCACTGTCCTTGTAATCAAGTGTGTTGTCCAAGAAAACGGCCACAATCAAAGCCACAGTTGGAGATGAGCAGAATATGGTGTTGATGAAATCATTAAACTGTGCATTTGATGAAACAGAAATTAGAATGAATGGATGGATGGACCAAAGTAACAGTTTCGAATATTTTTTGTTTGTTCGAGAAATTAAGATGAACTCACCCATCCAGCATTGGTATGAGCAGGGCCATGAAAGGCCTTGGCAGTGTATTCCCTGAAGTATTCAGGAACTGATAGACCTAAGAAGAACGCAACGCCGACGATAAAGAGGTTCCTCATTGAGTTCATGTTTGTAAATTGCAAAAATGACAGCCCCACAGATGCTGGAACAACAATAGATTAGATCAACAATGTATATCATGTTATGAACAAGACTAGAAAGTGAATTCATGCTCACCAACAAAACCAAACAAAACACAGTATATTGCAGCAAAAATGGGGAAGGGTATTGATGCAAACAAAGCTCCAAATTTTCCTGTAGAGATTAACAGAATGTGTTAAAAGTGAACTACCACAACTTGTGAACGACGTACACAATGATTTTCGACTAACCTAGCATTGAGAAGAATATCATAAAGCCAGCTGATATTTGAATAACCCTGCGACTTCCAACCCGGGTGCTTCCAAGAAGACCGACATTTTCTCTGTTGGTTTTGTTTATCCAAGATATTAGTCTACCAGCAGCCAAATGAGAAGTTCAAGAGCAAAAAAGAAGAAGCAAAATACTTACACAGACACTGTCGATCCGGACAATGTTCCGAAGAGGCCATCAAGCAGGATCCCGATTCCCGACACGGCATAGTCAAATAGATAAGCTCCCTACACAACTAGAACTATGTTGAATGATTCAATTTTTCACTGCAGTACCGTCTATAAATTACTGACCTGCCAACCAATACCGCGGCTAAGGACATGAGCTGGAGGTGGTGTGGCACTAGCCAAGCGCGATGCAGCTTTGTAAGCTCCTGTTGACTGTAAATAAATGAAGATTAGAGTTAAACACAGTTGGTCGAACAATATCAGTTGCTTCGACTCCTGGGGTTTTTGCCGGAGTTTACCTCAATAAGTGAGACTAGCACAGCAGCCATCATTCCAAAAGCATGACCAGCATCGAATGTTGGAGCACCCCATTGAAGAGGGTATGGGATCTTTATCCTGTAGCATAGCATTACAATCAGCTGAAAGTCCTTGAACTTGAAATAGAAAATGGTTTTCAATAGAATTTGAAACACTAGTATTGGTACCATGGAGCTGAAGAAATTAGGTTGGCCTTGTCGGTTCTGCAATTTATTTGGGTAAGTTCTGGACGATGTTTGTATGCACCACTAGCTGTCAAGAGGTGTGCATATGCCCATATCACAGTGACTGCTAAGAGCAGGGCGAAACGTTCCAGAATTGGTAACTGTCTTGCATGAAAATTCTTCAAATACTGTACATTATCAAAAACAAAGCACAACCCAAAATTAGTAGATGCTAAATGACTAATTTGCAGTTAGTTGCATTTGACCCTAACCAAGGCACTAGTTCAAAGGTAGTCATTTCTTTGGATCATTGCTAGTTTGTTTAACAAGCTGGTGTTAGACTGACTAAACATTTAAAATTTCAAATACTAGCTTTTTAAAATTGCATCTACTACTCTTTTACATTGAATGCAATTAACCACTGAGAGTGAATAATTTACCTGGGAGCAAGCTATAAATAGGATTAGCATTGGAACACCAATTTCCACACACCGCCCAACCTGAAAGGAGTCAGTGAAGCAAGAAGAAGTTAGTGTAAATTGATAAAATTTATCATTCATTCATGAAAATCAAGGATGATGACTGTTTCCATACCACAGGAAAGCCTCTGTCAAACATGCCAAAACCCACCAATGCAATCACTGGAACCATTCCAAGTGGGCTGAAGAACCTGGAAGAAGGGCAAAAGTGTCCTCATATTATATTTGGTTCAGGAATATACTATTTACATTACCAATTGTAGTAGCAGAGTTTGTCTCTTAGATTGTAGTGACCATGAAAGATACAAATTTGAAATATGTATACCTTGAACATATGGCCCACATCTGACTGTATCCCAGAATTATTTGTATGCTTGATGATACAATAAGTGCACCTTGAACTGCTCTCATGGTACTTAAGAATCTCTGGAAATACAAAACATAATATAAGTTTTCTTCCTAAAAAAACATAATATTCTGAAAGTTTTGATTCTAGTAATGATGCAATTTTTTACAAGACCCTACTATCAGCTTTTGAGTCATATTCTGTCCAAAGATTTGGAAGGCAGTTAAATGATTACAAGCCCTTTACACCAAGCTAGTCAAAAAGCAAATTAGGTAAGTGGGTCACCACAAATATTTACTGAACACTTGATCTTTTCTTCACAGTTTTATTGAGCTTCAACAACCTAGCAACTAGCAAGTATATGCAAATTAATTGCTGAGATAAAAGAAAGGGGCAAATGGAGCTAACCTGATGATCATCCTCAATCCTCAACAATGATGAATCATGAATTATGGAAAAAATAGGCACCATGAATGCATAGGACCCTCCAATAACAGTAGGCAATCGGGTTCCGAACAGCGTCTGCAAAAGGGTATTAATTCCCTCAACAAAAAGCAGTGTCTGCACCACCCTCACCTTATCACCCTGAAAAATCAAAGTAATAGCCAATTAAATATACCAATTCCTTAAAACTTAGATCATTCAATGAGTTTCTTTAATGGGTCTCTCATCATTCTCCTAGCTCACTCTGGCCTATGCATCATAATTGAACTAGTCCCAAACTTCTAATTACTTTGATACATCACATTAATATCTCTATAAAACACCAAATCCTTGAAGCTTTAATTGTTTCAAGAGTTCCTTTTATGAGCCTCTCATGCAACCTAGTTCATGACTGACTATACTGATTTTCCCAATGTTTCAAATCAATAGGAAGCTACAAAACAACCTTTAACACATGAAATTTAAGCATGACTTACATCATTGCCTCCCATCAAAGGAACAAGAAAAGAGGGGATCATCACAGCAGTCCCCAGAGCCAAAATGTAATGCTGAAACCCCAGAGCTATAGCCTCCCCTGTTTCACGAAACAAAAGACCCACAAACAAAACATTAAATCTTCAAAAACCAAACCAATCTATGAAAGAAAACAAAAAGAAAAAACAAAAATGAACCCACCCCATGATGGGTTTGAGTCAATACAGTACTCCAAACCCTGAAGCTGGTCCATGGGAGGATGTGAAATCTCCTCTGGCTTAGGTGGTGTTGCCATGGCTTCCCAAAATGAGTAAACTTTCAAACAAACAAAAAACCAAATGGGTATCCCCAGAATCAACCAAAGAATCTCAAAAAGGCCTCTGATGGATCTTCACAGAGATGGGATCTCTTCAAAATGGATCAAAACTGGACCAATGAACTAGCAAGATGAAAAGTGAAGAAAAAGCAGAGGATTGATGATGGAATCAAAAGAGAAATAAAAGCCCAGAAATGTGAAGTTGTGGTGTGAAAGGTGTGAGAGAAAATTGCAGTTGCCGCCCACTATGTGCCTCTCTGCTTCAGCTTCTCTCTCTATATACGTAGGTTTCTCTCTCTGTGTGTCTCTGCTTTTGATTTGCTAAAGTTCCGTTAACTTTTTGATAATTCCCAAAATGCCCCTTAAGGAACCATCCAAAACCAAATGTTACCGTTGGCTCCACAGAGCAGACAGTATTTAATTTTACAACTCAGCTTCCTTTATTTAATGACTACTTCTCAATTTACCCACCAAAGGAAACTATAGATAAATATTAAATAGTTGTGTGTGTGTTTGGAAATGTTAATTTTTCAATATGATAATTTTACCCAACAAAATGAAATATAGATTAATGTTAAATTTCACTATTTTATAGACTAAATTATATATATGTTGAATTCTAGACGTTTAAAATTTACCGTTGTTAATATCATAAAATTACAATAGTATGTGAACTGATGAAATGTTAATCATGTTTATTTGGTTGACTACTGTTCAACAGTGACAGTTACTTGTTTTATGAGTTATCACTAACAACACGTGAGCTCTATTTAATTGAGTTGACAAACAAACGTATGTTAGACAACTAAGCTCTTGTTAATTTCATGCATGCGACAACTAAGCTCAAATTTGATAAATCACATGATACACTCTTCACTTGTATGGAATTATGTTATCAATGCAACTAGTTAATATGGTGTACATGTAAGGAAATGTGGTAATTTTTGAAGAAGAGAATTGATAATTTGAAGCTAACATAAATTGATCATGAGTGTATTCATGAGATGTGTTTCTTTTTTTTCTTTTTTTTTGTGTGTGGTTAATTTATAATTTATCATCAACATTTTCAAGATAAATTAGTTAACCTCTGAAGATGCAAACACCTTAAACCAATTACTCTGATGATAGTCGGTAGAAAAAATGTTCTTACAATTTAGTAACAGAAATTACAACCGAAAGAAGGCGAAAAAGTTAGTTTGGGTAAATACTAGTGTAACAAAAACTTTGCATCATGTTTGAAGTTGCATAAAGACAATTATAATATAGTCCTAGAAAGGAGAGAAAGTGAGAAGTGAGCAAGTATTTTCATTTTTATAGTATGTATGGGATGATACTTGTGTTGCATGCATGTGTGGTGTGTGTGTGGTCCTCTCTGTCCTATTGTATAACACCAACAATCCAACATGCATGCAGCTCTATCTCCATGGCTTCCAATTTCCATCCAATTGGACATATATATATATAGTTTATATAGTCAACCAAACTCTCCTTTTCTAACTTTTAGCTTTAGGAGAGTTTGTGTTTTTTAGCTTTACAATTTTTATCTCTAACTAATGAGAAAAATAGACTACACCAAAATTACTTTTTATATATACCTTCTAAATGACAAACACCAATAACATGTTTGTTACTAAGAAATATTTGTTTTGGGTTAATTAGTCGAATTATAAGTTACAGTAACTTGTTATAAATTGTTGAACTAATAGATGGACATAAATAATATTTAATGTGATACTTTCTACTCGTTGATTTGACTTAGTTTTAACTGGAAATAATTTGACTCGTATTTTCTTTTCCAAACATATTAACGATACTCAATTTCTAAAACTTAAGAGAATTTCAATATATTTCATTTAATTTCAATATTTATAGAAGTTTTTTTTGTTTAAACTGTCAATGTTTATAGAAGTTGATGTGAAATGATAAAGAAAATTCTAAGCTAATAAAAAATATATTTTTTTTAAGATATTAGCGGGACAAATTAAAAGAATTGAAAGAACAAATATTTCAAAAAAATCAGTGGAGGCAGAATTGAAAGAACAAATATTTTAATGTTAAATTTTTGTAGTCAAATTTTATTTGTTCTACTCTTTTTTCTTTTTTAATTTGAAAAATTATTTATATTTGTCTGGTTCTACTTATTATAAAAATCTTGACATAAAAAAAATGATAAGATAATTCAAACACAAGTAATGCTTCAAATGACGTATGAAATTTCATAAATAAAATGCCCACTACAATACTGGCATGTGTATTCAAATATCGTACAAATCTGCATTAGATGTAGAGCTCAACATCATGCTCGATTTTCGAGCCCTTATCTATTGCTTTTATAAAATAAAAAAACAAAAAACTATTTTTTTTTCATATCCAGGCTTTACAAAACGAATCTAGTCGAAGGTCAAATTAAATTAAATCTCAAGAATAGGCTTAATATATCCCCCACATCGCAACATTTATTTTGAGAGGAAGCATTATCCATACGAAAGTCAAACTCGACTAAGAATATATTTGAGAAGTCTAAAATATACAAAAAGAGACATAACACTCATGACATGTGCCCCACACGCTAATTTGGGGTTATAAAGCGTCATCCATGTATTCTCTCCAAGTTTGCCAAGTTAGGGAAAAAGAAAGTTCAATCCACATATGTTAGCTCATATAAAGAAACGTCACAATGAGTCTCTCTGTAGTTGGATGGAGTGCTACAAAATGACCATTTTGATATTTTGAAAAGATCAAAGATGAGATTATCATTGCGAGCTTTTGCACGAGCATTCTCTCCCTATTTTTTACACACAACTTTGTGTATAGTTCTCAAACACTTAGGAAGAAATGTTGGTTGTTGCTATACGGTTAATGTCTACTTCCTTGTATTTTCTTGTTGATCTAGCAAATTAAACAAGGTATCCTCTTTCGAAAACCCCTTTGAATCATAACTTAGTGGAAGTATAATGATCGGGATTAACCATTTTTCTCAATTTTCTATTGGGAATAGGACCTCACGATCTATAAATAAGAAAAAGTGGTGTACCTTCCTAGATAATGTTTGCTTGATTATCTTTATCGTTTGATTTCTTTGGGTTTACTAGTTCTTTCTTTTGCTCTACATGCATGATTGTGTCTGGCAGGCCCAACGCTTGCCCCTTGTCATAGCTGAGAAACATGTAAATGATCGGTTGATTGTGGCAAACTCATGGTCGTTGTGTGCTTCGATTTCTTGTGGTGAGGTCTCCACTGACGTTAAGATGATTTGGAAAACCTTCCTTTGAAATTTCTTTGGGAAGTCGACTTAGGAGTGCTTCGACCACATAAGTTAATGCACAAGAACGAGATACCCATGAAGACTAGGACCATAGGCGCACCCATTGCGACTAGGTTGGTGGCCTGATCTTTTAGCACTTTCAGTTCACCTTTTATTTCTTTCTTCAACTCTCATACTTGCTCAACGACGTGATATACCTCAATTGGATATACCACCAGGTGCATGCTTTCTACAGTTTTGATGACAATGAGCTGAATGAGGCGATGCTTTGATGGTATATGTGAGATTTGAATTAATTGTGTGTTTATTCACAAAGAGAATACCCCTATTTATAGTACACAGTAGAGCAATTTAGGATCAACTAAGGATACCTATAGTACCAGACTTTCTTATTCTAACTTTCCTAATCTAGGATACTTTCCTATTTTATACAATTGACTCTTAACAATATCCATGTACGATCTCGTTGAAGGTCATAATGCAAACCTCGAACTTTAATTCCTTTGAAATTTTCATGCCTTGGATAGAAACGAGTGTGACTATGTTCTTGATTGTATCCTCCATCCCTTGGGGTCATGCTAGTAAAAAAGATGGTCACAGGCAGAGCTTTGGTCGTTGAAATATTTGTGAGCAATTTTTTTTTTTTTTTTTTTTTTTTTTTTTTTTTTGCACTCGTGATTCCTTGTATGCAGCTCTAACATGCATGGTCACTTTTGACTCATTTTCCTTTGTCTTTGTGTCTTGGTGTTTGGGGAGGCGTTCAATACTTGGAAGGTGGTCTTGTGGGACACTTGATAGAGGGAGGTAAGAGCCTCCAACCTTGGTTTTTCCATACTCCTTATTTCATAAGGATTGGTGATAGAAGGTTGGCTCCTGAAAACATTCCTTACCTTAAGGAGTTTTTTTTCGAAGTACGAGAGTTAAATTTGGTCTAAGACCCGCCCCTTGGAGTGATCATAGAAGGACCTTGGAGCGTAGGTATAATCTAGTCTAGCTCGCATATGATTACTTAGCACCCATTTTTCTTTGTCGTCGTGTTTTTAAGGCGGAAGTGGGAGATTGGTTCGACTAACGAAAATGCACCAAAAGTTCTGAGACAAGGTATGATAGAGAAAAATGATGACTTTATTGGAGAGTATCTTGAACCTTGTGAAGTTAAGTCTACCAGCTGTAGGGGTCAAGCCTAAAAAAAAAATGAATGAAACTGGAGAAACATGTCCCCTTAATCTTGTAGGTGGGGTGAGTAAGGTCTTCTCGACTCTTTTTGAGTCGGTCTCAAAAATCTATGAGAGCATGATAAGTGAGATCTTCAAGCAACTCTTAAAGGAACACGACATTTTGTCCGAAGAGATGATATTCACTAGTCTACCATTTAGGCGGTTTTAAAGAGGGGTTGCACAAGAGTTTTCCCAAATTACCCATGTGAGAATTTCAACGGGGATCCAAACCTTATGGGGTGACGTATCCTTGGTAAAGTCTTCAAACCTAAGCAACGCGCTGGGTTACAAAATTAGAAAATGAACTAATTTAGTTCACCTTGAGATAATACGAAAAATAAATTGGTTCATTTTAAAGTAGAATAATCATTTTGATTCATTTCTAATAGTACATGGACTATTTTTTGAGCTTTTATACTCATACAAGGTTTGCAACACAAAAAAAATCCATGCATTATTAGCAATGAACCAAAATTGTCAATCTTATTTTCATTGAATTAATTAATTAGTTCTCGTACGAGTGGATCAAAGCAGTCAGTTCCGTCAGCTGATTGTTGAATTGACTTATTATATAAATTAATGACCAACTATAGTGATTTTGAATTGAGACTAAGCCAAATCAACGAAGAGACGCAACTTCTTCACAATTTAACATGTATACTCACTACAGTGGACGCTTCCACTTGAGACTCTTGCTATCTTTTTTCCCTACTTTTCTTTTCATTTATAGTTACGTTCTTATTCACGCATTTTACTTTGACTCTATTGCTTAAACATTCTTGGTCGAGTGGGAGTAATTTTTCCCTCCTAATCTTTGATTTTACTAGTGTCACTTCAAATGTATCTTTCTTCCTAAAGAGCGCATGCAAACAAATTACTCCATCCGTCTCAAAATGAGTGTCTTGTTTCCATTTTTTGTAAAAGTTAAGAATTACAAAACAATTTAGTGTGTTTTCAATATATCCCTCACTTTCCCACCTATACCCCATGTGCAAATCTACCCATGTGCATAAGTGATAAGGATGATATGAGAAAAACAATAATATAATAACCTAAAAATAGAAACAAGACACTCATTTTGGGA
>JAYMTH010001798.1:0-13907 GCA_036897465.1 Pelargonium australe | reverse complement strand
TATAAAGATCAAAGCGAGAATTGAGTAAATTGTGCTAAAGTGTGCTAAATGAGTGAGAAATGCAAATGAATGATGATGAAAAGTGGACTTAAGGGACATGAAAAGTGTGATTTGAATTCACACTATCAGGGCGCCGCAGCAAAATTGCTCCCACTACGCGACGTAACTGGCGGAAAGTACACTTTATTTTTTACTTAGCTTTAGCTCACCTTCATACCCGAACGTCGAGATAATGATTTGAAAATATCTATAACACTAAAACAATATTTATTCAGGCACAAATGAGGTAAAATTAGCATAAAATGAGTAAAAATATGCAAAAGTCAAATTTGGTGCTGCTTGTGTGAAAAAATGTATTTTCTATGTAAAATGTGCACAATTGAGGTAAATTTCGGGAAAACACGAGTAAAAGAAGCATAGCATAGCATAAATTAGGGTTGGATAACACGTATAAATATGAATTATCATGCTTTAAGGTGACTTTAGACAGAAACAATGTTGCGACATTCGTCTGCCTCAGTACTACAAAGATGTCACCTTTGTCCCAAAGCTTCCCCATCAACTCAAGATGACTTATGACAATATAAACTAATCCAAAAAGGCATCACAAGGCTTCAACTTCAACGAGCCTCCTCGCGAAGCTCAAGCCTCCCCGTGGAGCTCAAGCGTCCTCGCGGAGCACAAACATCACCTTGGAGCGCAAGCCTCCTTGAAGAGCACAAGCCTCCCCGGCATGCATGAGCAACTCGTCCAGAGGGAAAGAAGTCCAACATCACAAAATGGGCTTAATGTGTCAAAGTGGGCTAAATGGGCCTAGAAAGGCCTCACATGTCCAACAACCAATCAAACGCTGACATATGGCACTGGTTCGAATGAGCCTGTAAATACCTCTCTCTTTGTAAGATAAAGGGATCTTTAATCTTGAGCTCAACTTCATTTCTCACACACTTATCTCTCTAGTTTTCTCTCTCTAGAAAAGCTCCTTAGAGCTCTCTTGTTTCCCACAAAGGACTTACTCTCATACCATAGGCGTTGTCCCTGAAACAACACCTCGGTTACTTCGTTTCTTGTGTGTGTTGTCTTCACACATGCTCAGGACTGGAGAGGCAAAAAAATCATACTTTGACACCTTTGCCTGGAAGTAGACTTAAGACTTGAGACTCTGGACATCATACCTTAACACTTGAGGATAACATTGAGACTTTGGGATATTTGAGACTTGAAGACTTGGAGATTTGAGACATTTTGACACTTAGAAGAATATAAAAAGAACTTGAACACTAGGCTAAACATTTTTGCTTACGCGGACAAGAAGACATTACATTCCTAGTGCGTTTGTGTTGAGCCAAAGTCAAAATAGGCACTTCAATTGTGTTACATATATGAAGCATAGAATAAAATAATTATTCAATTTTTGAAGTTACAATTATGTTCTCATGAATTCTAATATAAATTATTGATTCAAACGATGTCGTATGTGTATTCTTTTTCAAGTGTTAGGGTTTCTAACTTAGTCCAAGTTTAGGCCTTCTAGTCTTTGGGTATTTGGGTATCAAGTTGTAGCAGTGATCCACGTCTAGTCAATGACAGTAGGCATGCACATGTAACACACCGTTAAGAAAAGCCTTTGATGTGTTCCCAAGGAACCGCCTCTGGTTTGAGAATAAGTTATCCACACAAACAAAAGATATGAATTGATTGAGAGTCAAATCTCTGAAGTTCGTTCGTGGGACGAAGAACGCTCGAATATTACGATGAACACACGAAGAACGTTTAAGAGTGTTTCGAGTTCTTATGAGTATGTTAAGAGGGTAAAATGACTGGACCAGATTACGTGGGCTTGAGACTTCTTTTATAGTCTATAAGCTTACCTGACACACGACGACTTCTTAGTGGCCGATGTTGAGGTAGGGCCCGCGGGCTCTAATTCTCTAGCTCACTCTCTCTTGGATATCCACACCAACATTGCAGGTGTTGGGTGATAGCACGGTGCCTATTGAATCTGCACACCAGTAGGGTAGCCAACATTCTTACTCCGTCTCTTTGCTAGTTGACCCTGCTTTCCAAGAGGTCTCTCGATATCTTCAACCTCCGACCATGTGGGAGGTGAAGTTCATATTTTACCATTATATGAGGAATGCACTTACTAGGTTATGAAGTTAAGTTGTGCACGTGTGACCTCTCTGAGGTCCGTAGCCGAACCAAGGCATCACTCCTAGGCTAGATCTCCCTTCGCTTGGGCTATCTTGGTTCATGCTTCCTTGGTTTGGGTACCCCATCTTCGGGGACCCTTTTTTCCAGTGACCCTTCTTTTAGAGCCCCTTCTTCAGAGACCCCTCACTCGGAGACCATATCCGAAGATTCCTTCTCGGAGACACTTGTTTGGCAACCTCTATTTAGTGACCCATGTTTAGAGACCAGTGTCTAGACACCCCTATTCAGAGACCCCTATCCAATAACCCTTTTTGGATTTCCTTATCATGACTTTTCTAATTTTGTCAGAACTTCATCAGTAATGAAAATTCAATTTGGGTAACCGGAAAGTGGGACCCAATGACATGGGTACCTGCATGGATGGACCAAAAGAAAATGGAGTGTGGGTGGCTTGGCAGCGGAAGACCAAGTGGACCCATTGGATATGTGGGCCTTGTGGGTATGTGAAGGATCACGCGTCCTTTTGGGCCTGCGCATTCGTGCGGATCCAGATGGTCTACTGCCTCGGGTCCACGTGACATTGGGCTTGCGTGGTCCGGGTTGCACGTGCTTGGGTTGTGGACTCCCTGTTTTGAGGACCCAAGTCACTTCCATGTTGACCATTGACTTTGACTCGTCATGCTACGTCTCATATCGTGATTGGTTGGGAGATGACTGATTTTTTTTTTTTTTGCCAAATCAATTTCCCCCACTCCGAATAAAATCGATTTATTGAGGTCCATGCTGATGTCAGTGTTCATAGGTCATTTTACTTATGTCCTAGCTCTTCCCATGGACCCTTTTATGTAGCTCAACCAAAAGATCAGTTGATTTTCTACTATTTGTCTTCTGCAAGGAAGAGAGCCTTCCGTCAAACTTTTCTCCCATTGGTATGCCAGGAAGCATCCCAAGGACTCAGCTACAAAGTGTCTTATATCTATTACCAAGAGAGGCAATATTCTTAGCTTTGAGCAGGTGAAAGATGATGGATGCCGCAACCGAAACTTTTATATCTGGTCTCTTTTGGGTTTCGCCTTCCCATCTAAACCATCACTTATGTGCCTGCCACCTTCCAAGGCCCCTCTAGTCCTGAATGAGTACGATCAAAAGACCTTTGAGTTATTAACAAAGGGTCTTCCCCCAAATATGGGCTATGATGTTGACTTTTTGATGAGGGGATGAGTTCAATATTTTGCTGGGATAGCCAGGTGCATCTACAATGGTATCATCCCATTGTTATCATGCCACTGTTGGGGACTGCTCGCTTGCGTTGAGACTTCTCATGACCCATCCATGGAGACCCCGTTGAGCCTCGTTGGAAAGAGGTATGGTTGAATCCTTGCACATTCCCTAAAGGCATGAACTCATACAACACTGGTCAAATCATGAAAATGAGGGATTTGTTGTAGAGCAGGAAGAGGTATTTTTTTCCCTAAGAACCTCTTTCATCTTTACTGAAGGTGACTGTATCTATGAAGAGGAGGCAAATAAAATACATGTCAGACAAGGAGGCAACCAACATCGATGTCGAGGAGTCTGTGTCGTCAGGACCCGTGTTCGTGTGTGAAAGGGAGGGTGGCAATGAGGTGACCACCTCTCTCCTCCTCCTGGACCTTGTAGTTGATGACCCCACGAGTCCTCCTGCCCTACTTGAGAAAAGATGTTCTTCCACTCCAGCCATGGATGTCATGGACTTCGAGACTATGAGGCCAACTAATCCCCACATTGACTTGGCTATTGATGATTAGTGGTTTTTTATGTTCGCTTCTCTCAAGGGTGAGATAATGGACTTGTTGATGGATAAACTCCCAAATGTTCTCCCTCATCGAGACCCCTTGGTGGCGACTACCCCTCACATGGTTCGGTAACTAATGAAGCAAGCGGATGAGCATCTTCTTCAGGTATTCTCCCTTTATTTCTTTTCAGCAACGTGAACTCCTTAGTCTTATTCTTGTTATCAATGCACTACATGTTGCTCCTGAGTTTGTTATACATCAGGGCATACCCGTGATTACTATGAGTGGACTCCCAGATACTAATATCTTGGTGCATACTTCCGAGTTTGAGGCCCTGAAGACCAAATGTGCTCAATTGGACGAGGAACTGTGAGAAAAAAGGGAGAGGTCATGCATCTTTGTGCCTCAATTAGGCGAGAGCAAGAAAAGGCAACGAGCAACTATTTCCAATGAGGCTCATTTGCAAACAAAATTTAGCACTGTGTCTTTTTCCTTAAAAAGCGAACAAGTTAAGTGCACTACAAAATGCTCTTTTTATCTCTTCTTTATGTGCTTCCTTCTGTTTATTATCTCTGTTATAAACATTTAATGTTTTCCATTGGAGTTGGCAGTTGAGGTGGTTCAACTTTACGAGGCTTTGAACACTCAAGCACCCCAGGAGGTAGATACCTTAGCCCAATTGGTCGTCCGGGCCGCCTGATAGACGAGTACTTGCTAGATATGTCGGAGTGGACTAAACAAAGAAGACCTCTGGTAATGAACGAGATCCTCCGGAAAACCATGGAACTGAGGCATCTCACCCCTGCTCAGGCAGAGGAAATTCGCAAGACCCCTCATTTCCATCCTATGATTAGGTATTTTTTCCATATGTTCCCTTTCACGCGAGACAAGTGCATCAACTCATAGGAGTGTGATCGTCGTGGCTATGGTAAGGTAGTACCCTAGGTAGCTCCAGAGTTTGACCCCACGATGATCATGGAGTACAAATTATTCAGTCAGTGCAATACCCTTGAATTATAAATGGAGGACAAAACAACGGATGAGCATATTTTGCCTTGTAATCAACCTTTTTCCCTATATCCTCATGGTCCCCAAAGGCATATGGTAGCCTAGCATAGCTTAGTATTGTTCGACGCTAGTGTTTAACCTTTTTTGTTGTATGAACTTTATATTTTGATGAAATAAAAGTCATAGTTTGAATTTCTCTATGCTTATCATTGTTAATCTCTTGTCTATCTATGTTTTCGCCCATACCCTCCGAGTACGGTGGCTTAGCTTCTCTTTGTCTGCTAGCTTGTCCTCTAAGTAAAGAGATCCCTTCACTGCCGCCAACCTTGCCTTCCGAGCGAATTGGTCTTTCTTTGTTAGTGTACAAGGATACTTGCACTTTTCTTGGAGGCTAGGTCCTTTCAAGTGGTTTAGACTCATCACAAGGTGAGTTGACACTTGGTATGGTCATCTTCTTAATCTTGAATAGTGCCCAATGGAGGCATGTCTCTGCTCTATGATGGAGGATCGGGTTTGAGACATTTCCCCCCACTCCGAGTTACATTGATTAATCAATGTCACGCAAGAGTATGTCTTAATGTTGTTCCTTTGTAAGCATCTCCCAAGGGGGTTCGCATGGATCCCTTGGGTTTTCTAACTCCATCAAATGTTTATTTTTCTTCTAAGTACTAGAAAATGGGCGCGTTGGTGCAAAATTGTCATGGCGCGAGCACTTTTGGAGCGAGCTCCCTTATTTGGTGAAGACATGTCTTCTGGGAGGCATGACTCCATAACTTTATTGAGACGAGGCTCCAGGAGGCATGGCTTCCTAACATGATGAGACAAGGATTTGGGAGCTATTGTTTCCTTAAATTATAGAGAAAAAGCTTCGGGAGGCAAAGATCATTTACTTGGTGGAGACGAGGCTCTTGGGAGGCGTGGCTCCCTAACTTGGTAGAGACGAGGCCCCAGGAGGCATGTCTCCTTAGATTGAAGGAGGATAGGCCATCCAACCGGTGAGGGTGGGTTCCCTCACCTAGGCAAAAATCATTTACTTGGTGGAGACGAGACTCCTGAGAGGCGTGGCTCCCTAACTTGGTAGAGACGAGGCCCTAGGAGGCGTGTCTCCCTAGATTGAAGGAGGATAGGCTATCCAACCGGTGAGGGTGGGTTCCCTCACCTAGGAAAAGATCATTTACTTGGTGGAGACGAGGCTCTTTTGAGGCGTGGCTCCCTAACTTGGTAGAGACGAGGCCCCAGGAGGCGCGTCTCCCTAGATTGAAGGAGGATAGGTCGTTCGACAGGTGAGGGTGGGTTCCATCACCTAGACTTTGAACGATGCCCCACTAAGGCATTCTCTCTCATCCATACATAGATAAGTGTAGAATCGACCTACTCTTGTCCAAGAAGACTACTCGTCTTCTACGATGTACAGTGAGGGCGAGTTCTCTCATCTGGTATTTGAACGTTACACCTCCAAGACATGCTCTCCTATCCATAAAAGTTTGTAGAACCAATCGACTCCCCTAATGAGACTACTCGGCCTCTACGACTTAGTTTTTCGGGTGGAGATCATGTTTGCCGACCAGTGAGGGTCATGACTACTAAGAGTCATGGTTCATCTCGCTAATTGGGAATGAGCACACAGCGCGTTCCACAAATTACTTCAAAGTCAACTGGTACCGAGGACCCGGTGGATTTGGAAAATTACCTCGAGCACTTGAGAGTCATGGTAGTGGAGGGACAAGACTCTTTTCGCTATATTTTTTTGTTCTCAAGTTGGTGCCCTCTTTGTCACTTCTATCCGAGAACACGGCGGATTCTTTGAATTTCCTCAAACATATGAATCCCTTAGCCCATTTTCCAGATTCTAATCCCTTGGTTGATGAGAGGGGTTGTTCCATACTCCTCTATTCTCCGGGGAATAGGTGGTTATCTTTTTCCATACATAGTACATTTAAAAAAAGAATTTTATTACTTCTCAAATCAAGTTAAAAAAATTGGCCCAACTCCTTTTAGAAGTAGATGTTTTCACTTAACAAATTTCCTATGAGAATACTTTTAGAGGTTGCTGGCATGTTATGGATTATTTCAGCTCCCACTAGCTTTAGAGTTATCTCTACACTAGTCTTCCTCGTAGTTCCTTTTCTTTCTCTTTTGGTCAGTGCCAACTTTAAACTGGTTCAACTTCCCTTGGGCGAGGAGATCTTCTCCCACTTGCTTTAGGATAAAGCAGTTTTTGATATCATGACCCAAGCATTGGAGGAGAATACAATATTCATCCACATCCCTTCATTTTTACTCTTCTTCATGAGCAATCGGTCACTGGATGCTCTCTGTTCTTCCAGTGTAGCTCAAGACTTCTTCATAGTTGACTTTCAATGGAGTGTAGTCGACCCTTATGGAGTCATGTTCAGAGGCTTGTAGTGAGTGCCACTGGTTTTCTTCTTCCTTCTGTCCTTGCTCTTCCATCCTAGGATGATACTTGTGGTTGCTTACTTCCGGAGCTTCTGAACTTCTTCCTCGAGGAGAACAATGGTGTGGTCGGCTATAGGTGCGACCACTGATGCTCCTGAGGTCGGCGTTGCTTTCCCACCAATCCCTTGTCGACTTTGAAATTATTTCAACCTTCTTACCTTTATGTTCATGACCAAAATAGAGTCTTCAACTGTCATGACTGGTTTTTCCATCACTCATCCTCTTTCATGAAGGTTTGGAATCGGTGGAACTAATTTTCCTTCTCGGACCACTGCAAGGACCACCATTGCAAGGGTGGTTAGTGGAATGACTGGTAGAGCGACTGGTGGAATTGTCACTCTGCTGGTTTCGAGGTATGTAGTGATCATTGCACCCACGTATTGGTATGACATTGTCTTGAACATCCCAGGGGTCATAAGGGGCAGCAGGGGAGCTGCTGGTGGCTGGACCGGGATGATGGCTCGAGTAGTGTTCGACATATTTGCCTATTTGTGGGCCCTCTTCCTATTTAGATTGGCCCTCAATTCTTATTATTGCGCGAAGGTTTCAAAAACCTCGATGTGGATCGGGATGAGGGTTTACGGAGGGCCAACGGTACTAACTAGGTTGGTTTTCATCCTCTTCAATCTTTCAATTAGGTGTTCCTACTGAACAGAGGTCTTAAGAAGCTCTGCTCTGATGGTCAGGCTCTGCCTAGACTGGCGGCCATTTTTACTTATGTGAGAGGCATAAGTCATCTTATGGTCAGGGTTATGCTTGCTATTGGATTGGTGAGCAGCACCCTTCTAGTTATTCTTTCTTCTTCCATTATATGAGTGATCAGGGCTCTACCTTCCAATCAACGAGTTCTCAGGGCTCTACCTTACACTAGAGGAGTGCTCAAGGCTCTACCTTCTACTGGATGAGTGGTCAAGGCTCTAGCTTCCACTGTCTTCTATTTTTCATCGTCATGTCTTCGCGATTAGGATATTTGGGCTGAACGTAGGCTTTTAATACGTGTCCGGGAATGGAACCAATAGATTCAACTATTTTTTAAGTCTGAAGTCAAGGTTCAAACAATGTCATATGTGTCTTCTTTTCCAAGTGTTAGGTTTTTTGACTTAGTCCAAGTTTAGGTCTTCTATTCTTCGGGTATCAAGTGGTAGGAGTGATCCTCCGGTCAGTGACAGTGGGCTTACGTAGGTAGCGCACGGTTAAGTAGTTCCTCAGATATGTGTCTGAGGAACCACCTCCGCCATGAGAATAAGTTCTCCACACAAAAAAAATATATGCATTGACTGATAATTAAATCTATGAAGTTTGTTCATGAGACGAAAAACTCTCAAAGACTATGATGAACGCACAAAGAACATTTGAGACGGTTTCGAGTTCTTGTGAGTATGTTCAGAGTGTAAAATGACTGAACCTGATTACGTGGGCTTCAAACATCTTTTATAGTTTACAAGCTTATCAGGAACACGACGACTTTTTAGTGGTCGACGTTGAGGTGGGGTCCGCGGGCTCTGTAGTCTTTGGCGCGGTGCCTACTAGATCTTCGCAACAATAGGGAAGTCGACATTCTCAGTCTGTCTCTTTGCAGTTGGCCTTGTTTGCCAACAGGGCTCTCGTTATCTTTGACTTTCGGTCATGTGGGACAAGAAGTTCATCTTTGACCAGTGTTTGGGGAGTGCAATAACTAGGGTATTCAGCTATGTTGGGCTCGCGTGACCTCTCTAGGGGTCCATGGCCGGACATAGCCATCACTCCTAGGCCATAGCTCCCTTAACTTGGGCTATTTTGGTTTAGGCTTCCTTGGTCCGGGTGCCCTATCTTCGAGGACCCCTCTTTCAAAGCTACTTTTTCGAAGACCCTTAATTCGGAGACCCCTTCCTTGAGACCCCTGTCTAGAGATGCCTGTCTAGTGACCCCTATCCAGTGACACTTGCCCAGTAACCCCTGTCAGAGACTCTTATCTAGTCACCCTTCTCTAAAGACCCTTTCACGGAGACCCATGTCCGGAGATCTCTTTCTGGTGAACCTTGTCTAGTGATCCTGCCTAAAGACCCTTATCCGAAGACCCCTTCCCGGAGACCCCTGTCCAATGATTCTTGTCCAGAGACCCCTATCCAGAGACCTCTTTCTAGGTTTCCTTATCTTGACTTTCCTAACTATCTTAAAACTCCATCATCAATGATAATTTAATTTGGATAATTGGTAGGTGGGACCCAATGACATGGGTACCTGCATGGACGGACCAAGGGGGGATGCCATGTGGGCGGCTTGGCAAGACAGTGCAAGTGGGCCCATTGGATCCGCGGGGCTTGTGAGACCGCGCATCCTTGTGGGATTGTGTATCCGTATAGATCCGGAATGTGAACTTGGGCTTGCGTGGTCCGGTTTGTACAAGCTCGGGTTGTGGACCTCCCTGTTTTAGGGACCCAAGTCACTCCCATGTTGACGATTGACCTTAACTCGTCATGTCATGCGTGATGTGGTGATTGGTCGAAATATGATAGTTTTTCTATTCCGAATCAATTACATATTCTTTTTTATGTAATATGGTAAAAGAAAATTTGATTCATAATTTTATGAATTATCAAAATAAAATGACATATCTATGCAATAGACGAGAACCTGATAGGATAAAATTTGGGATGGAAATTATTCTCCGAAGAAAAATGGATTAGAGATATGGAAGGAAAAAGAGACAAGATTATGCACTAGAAAAAAAGTAGCATTGTGACAGTATCGTCACAAACTGTAATGGAAATCTGTGAGAAAATTTACCGTCACAGTTTCACAAATTGTGACAGAAATCATTTTCTTACCACACTCACATTTCATGCGACGGAATTTTATGTCACAACCATTTGTGACAACCCAAACAATGACATAAATATCTCGTCACAGTTCTGTCACGAATTAAACTTTGTAATTGAAATCCATATATTTGTGAAAGAAATTTCTCCCACATACGAGATTTTTTTGTAGTGAAGAAGGTGGTTAATGTAAAAATGTAATGTAGTATGTCTCAAATATTGTACAAAATGACGTGTTAATTAACTAAATTTGACATACCAAATATTTTAATAATGAGTTGGACGAATTAAAATTTGTTATGTACAGTTGCCATTGCTATAGTAGGATGGATATACTTCTGATATTTTGGAGGAGTGAGGACCAAATATTAAATCTGGTTTCCGTTAGGACCTGGTCTGTGGATTTGATAGCCAGTATTATTATCTTTTGTGATTGTGATTGTGATTGTATCTAAACTTTGGTTCATTCGTTTTTAAAGTTGCTGATCAACCCCAACCAAACCCAAATTATATACTCATATTTCTGTGGTCATTTCGATTTGAATTAATCCTTGCAATATAAATGGAACGTGAAAGCAAAGGGCGCGTGATTATAAATGGACCCACCTTGTGCAGAATCAACCATAAAAACCTCCAAGTCGGTGTCGGTACAGATGTGGAAGGACTAAATTTATACTCATTTGCCTATGCTTGTAATAAGTTAGGCATTCCATTTATTTCCCTTGGGGTCACTTGCTAGTTTTGCTGTACTTCTTAGCATATCTGTGTGGTTCTTGGATATAAATGTGTGACTCTTACTACCCTAAAATAAATTATTTAGCAACAAATAACATAGTGTTACCAATAGGTTGTGACTTAGTTGACAAACTGAGATCGTAGGAAGAACTTTCGGGTATGATCCTCATTAAACACACTTATGGAAATGAGTGATGAGCCTTAATTATGACTAAGTCCCGAACTTGATAAAACATGTTCACACCAAAAAATAACATAGTGTTGTCTAGAAAACCTAATTCAACGGTGCCAATCTTGGATATTGAATTGTGCAATTTCGTAATTTATTGGAATATTATGGACTTAGTGTGTTCAGTCTCTTTAAGGCATTGTTAGAGATGTCAATAATTCTCATAATAGTCTTTACAAATGTGTATATCATACACCAATTGGTAATCACATTAATAATGAGGAAACACGCAGATATAAGTGACCACATCAAAAGTTCATTTGAAAAAATAAAGATTGAAGTATGTTGGCATTAAGTTCGAAGATGAAACTTGTGCGTGATGTTACAATCTTTGTTTCTTTAAGGATGGTCAGTGATTATGAGTACAGTCAATAGCTCTATTGACATTGTAAAGCTTCATATTGTTTTTTTTTTTTTGGAGAGAACATCTGGAAAAAAAACGTTGAAGAATTATTTTCAAACTGTTTCCTCAAGAGCTTAACAGGTATATAGATCGAGATGATCATAGGGTTAAAGAAAAGATCCGTGCAAGGTTGAAGTCAAGACACTATGGAAGAAGCATTTGATATTGGAATTGTCATGATTTAGGTCTCTTTCAATCGGTGTGCACAACACTCACAAATAGAGCATTTTCGTTGAACTCCAAATGAGAGGTTGTTGTTTTAACGTATGATAATTAGGAAGACTAAATTTGTTTAGGAAAAATGTTTCCTAAATTATTAAATAAGATTTATAGTTTTGATCAACTTAAATATTATGTAAGTATGATTTTTTTTTTTTTTAAATATGTTAGTAAAGTATCTTCTAATTTATTGGAGTATATTTTTCTAATGTTATAGAAAGACTCTAATTGTCTTCTATAAATACTTTCGTACATGTTAGTGTGAGTTAAAAGAGAGTAGGCCAACGCACCGGCAGTGCCGAAAAAGAGTAAGACAATACACAAAGAGTTATAATGAGTAAGTTCTTCGTTGAGATCAAGGAGGTACGTTTTCTAAGATTGTGTGTATTGTACTTATTGAATTTCATTAAAAAGAAAGTGCAACCCGTGAATGTGGGTAATTTGTTGAACCACATGTAATTTTTATACATGTCTTTGAATGTGTGTTATTTATTTTTGTTTTGTTCATATTTTTACCATTATAGGTTAAATGATTTTGTATCCCCATATTAGTCTATAGTTAAGATAGATGGAGCAAAAGTATTTCATTTATTTTATATAATTACATCCAAAACGATATCGTTTTGGTGTTCTTATCTCAAAAAAATGAAATGAAACGTCATTGCTCCATCTATCACATTTAGAATCTAACGTGTACTGTTGACGTTGTCTAAAATCTTAAATGACATGATGACGTGTTCCATTAAAACTAATTACAACCAGTAACGTGAGTTTAATCATAACAAGATGCAAGCTAATTAAGGAGTAAAATTAAAAAAATAAGGAAAAAATGTCAATTCGAGAGAGACAAGTATGATTAACCCTATCATTATTAATTGTTTTTTAAGAACAAAACTTTTGTGTGCGTCTTGAATGACATCAGAGCTCAGAGCTCTTAACATAAGATATCTAATTTTTTAATAAGTGATATTAAAGTTATAAATTTGATGTCTAATACCCAAAACATGAGGTATATAAACAGAGTACTACGACACTGTGCATGGAGATCCATCCTTTTTGCATGGTTCCGACCCAGCTAGCTTAGCTTCTTCCAAATAATAATTATTATAATTAATATATCAATAATTATAATAGTAAAATTAATATAAACTTTGGGACCTTCTCAAAAATAAAAATAAATAAATAAAAGAATTAGGATATGTGATCCATGTCCATGTTGAACAATATTTCTATTTTGATCCAACAGTTTGGTACGACCTTTCTCCTAAAAACCTCCCTAGCCTCACCAAATTTATTGTTGCTATGTGATACACTCGTAAAGTGATAGAGTCGGCAACGGATGGCATATAAATATTTAAATAAATAAATCAAATAACATATATACATCAATCAGAGAAGTGCAATTTGATCACTGGTCTCGATCAGGTGAGGAAAACAAAACAGTTGAGAGTCATATTAACAATTATATCAATTATATTCCTCACCGTCGAGAAGGTGTCCACGATTTTTATGTCCATTTCGTCTTCGCTTTTCGTCGAAGTTTTCTGTATTCCTCTATCCAGTGGGTATGAAACCATTTAACTCATACTAATATTGTATAAAGATCAAATAACAAAACACTTGTCACATGAAGATGTAGTTATGCGGAAGCAATGCATGCTAAATGCATATGTCCATTTAAATGTACTATCTGACTTTTGGCCCATTCGAAAATGGCAATTTTTAGCTCTATTTTAATTGCGTTAGACCAAGTTTCAATTAGATATAACATATAAATACTTATCGAGAATTTGGTCAAATTACAATTCATTAAATTTACTCCATATAGGTTTAATAAAATGAGTGTTTTTTAACACGAGATTAAATAATCTAAGTCAACTAATATTTGGTTTAGCCTAAGCAAAACTAATGAAGTGAATACACCTCATAATAATTCCATACCCGCCCACCCAAGTGAATTGGTGTGAGCAGAGTGACCCGCTCGAATTCAAATTTTTAATGAGATGTCATCACCTCATTAATAATTTAGCCTTATCGGAAAATAATGTGACTTAGAATCTTCAATCCCTTGTAACATTAAGATATAGGTGAGTGATTGATGCGCCTGTATTGACCGGGGTCAAAAGCAA
>JAYMTH010001797.1:0-13910 GCA_036897465.1 Pelargonium australe | reverse complement strand
TAGGCATCATATTGAGTTTACAATAATAGTGTAGGTACTCAATTGGGTGTGATATTGAAGTGTAGGTACTCAATTGGGCGAAATAAAAATCTGGGTACCAATTTGTCTATCCGGCCAAAGTTTGGGTACCAAAAAAATGGTTATCCCAAAAGATAAATATTCTTCCAAATGCGCAAGTCATATTCTATTCAATATCGTCATCTTATCCTGTTTGAATGTTATGATTTTGTACGACTAGAAGATATAGTTTGATCACGCACCTTATGGATGCATTAATGTTGCATATCCAGAAAAAAAATTCGGGGCTTTAAAATTCTACTAACTTCCTTCGTCTCATAAGTGCTAGAGGTTTACTGTGTATCCATGTCTCAAGTTATATCAAACTCTTGGAATGTGATGACTTGATTCCAAGATTTTTGTAATGCAAATGGTAGAATCCTTAGTGTGAGTTGTTTTGGCATCTTTACTGCATGTCTCACAAGAAATAGTGAGGGTTTGTGTATTTAAAATCTATTGAGGAGATTCTTGTTCTTGAGTTAATTTGATGTTCCTTTGAAGCGCTGGAAGCGTTATCTTGAGATATGTCACATTTCTTCCTATATTAGGGTTATACATATCTAGCCGATATTCCCTTTGAAGACCATGCCTCGTTGATAATGCTGCCACACTCCTCGCCTTGGGTCATGTCAATTGTGAATAGTTGGTTGGAGGATCCCTAGCTACTTTGGGATTATGCTCACTTGTGTTCTTGTTGGCTACTGGGTTCACGATGCTTATACTTGGTTGAAGTGTTGCTCGAATGACCAGTCGATTCTTCTTAGGGTGGATGAGAAGAAATGAAAGAAATGCAAGGTGTGTCATAAACTACATTATTTCAATTTGGCTCATTTTCCCATGGGTTATCTTTTTTAAAGATACTATGTGGAACTTGGACTTGAGCTTGATTCTGACTTTGGCTATGAGAGTTGGATGGTCAATGAATCCATTTTCTACCTTAGCATAGTCCTTTCGCCCACTTTATAAAACTTCTCATCCCTTACTGGTTTTCTTTTATTCTCATTCCATTTAGAATATTTTCGGCGGGTATTCCATCAAACCTCACGACTCAACTAGCTCATTGTTCACGAACTTTTCATTTCTTGCGCATCATTAATCATGCCTCTATCATGGTGCGATAGGTTGTTGTAATGGCAGTCAGAAATGTCATGGTGAAGTCATTTTTTATGCAGGGCGTTAAATAATTCACATGCTATGTGAGACAACAGAAATAACTGACCAATTTAGTAAAACTGCGCAAGCAACTTATAATGCTTCGCATGGACATGCACAAGCTAGTAATATTGCTCTCGTTAGCATCTAATGCTACGTGAGGTCTCAGAGACAGGTGACCAACCAAACAAAAACACGTAAATTAATGTTGCGCACAAGCACACACAAGCACCTAAACCAGCCTAGCGAACCCAATTAAAGCGATCAGTAAAAAATGGGGACAATGATCAAGAAACCAGTCCAACAACGCACAATGATAAATAAACGTTTTGTGGACCAAAACACAGAGAACAAAGCACTAACCGGCAACCCCCGTCAAAAGACGAACGACAACACCACCGCACATATAACCCGCAAGCAACTAACATCGCGCGTAAAGAACAAACACAAACGCCACATGATTCTCATACAATTGACCATGACAGCAAACATTAATTGACTTGGAATCCTTCCTCTCTATCTCCATATATAGACACACACACTTATACAAATGCTACTAATGGTTGGCGAAATTAAGGTGGTCCTATATGGGTGGATAGATTTTGATTGAGGTGAGTTAACCGAAGTGTCATGGTTCCTCTTGTAGTCTTCGCCAATTGTTGTCTTGGAACACTTTTTCGAGTCTTTTCAATCTGGAAGATCTTCTTGCCGTCACAACTTTTTTAAGCACACGACCACATAACTCCACTTTCAGCTTTCAGCTTTTTAATTTGCGGGCTATATCATCAACTCCACTTTCAGCTTTTTAATTCATTTGAACACTCTCAAATGAACAGTTGGATAAACAATTTGGTACTTATACGTTTATGACAAATGTTTGTTTCATGTGTCATTAGTGCATGTGTGATACACATGTTCAACACGCGCGAATGATAACTTGTAACCAGATCGATTAAAACTTGTTTCTGACATATATATAGTTACAAACATTAGTGGTGTTTGTCACTACTATATTCTCATATCAAAACAAGGGCCAATTAAATTTTGTAATCAAACCAATTGTAATTTGTAACTAAAACGCACATGTAACACACATGAAATTAATATAGACACATGCCCCAATCCTTTCCCAACTTTTATTATGAATAAAAAAAGAGAACGGAAAGAAGATTCTGATCATTAGTTTACTTGTATTAGAAAATGTCACGAGATAAAAAACTCTCAAGATTAATTTGTTTAGTATCTAGTAAAAAAAGAAGAAATGCTAAGAATTGAAATGTCAACAATTGAAATATTAAAGAAAACATGGTTCAAGTGTCTGTTTGACTTGGGTAAAAAAAAACACGCAAAAATGTTGTCGTGTTTTTGATCGGCAAAATGTTGTCGTGGGTAGTTAAGTAAATATTTTCCAAGTGTCAAATTCACTAAGTCCAAATCTCAAATGTTCAGGTTCAATGTTCAATGTCTAGTTCTAATGTCAAGATTCATTGTTACCATCCAATGTCAAAGTTCGATGTTCGTCGTTGATCACTGTTCACTGGACCAGTAACCTGCGTGAGATAGCACATCAAAGAACAAGGCAACTAGGGTGTTTCTGAGACGTCGCTTTAGGCGTGAGAATCAGTTCTCGGCTAGAACACACAAAGTTCTACAGAGCGTTTTTCTAGAGAGATAAAACTAGAGAGAGAAAGTGAATATGAGATAATGAGATCTCTATCTCTTACTTAGAGAGGGTTATTTATACATTTCTTCCATTGTTGCCATGTGTCGGCACATGTTGGATGTTGAGGATGTGGGGTCCACTTTAGGCCTACTTAAGGCTTGGGGCTCTTGCCTCCCGTGCACTTTGCTCGTGTGCTTCGGACTTGTCTTGGGTCTTCGTACGTCCCTCGTGAGCCGGAGCGTCCGTTGAAGCTTTTTGAAGCTTTTACCACACAGGGTAACGTCCCAAAGTTCCAAGAACGATGATCAGAGTGTGTTTGACGTTTGAAGCGTCAACGGGCTCTTGCGGGAGCCCATGACAGACGATGGTGAGAACGATGGTGCCAACGCAAAAGGTGTAATCCCATCTATTACGAAAATTGTTTAGGTGTAGCCAACGCAAAATGTGTCTAGTTTAAGATAGACATATGTAATTTCCCCCTACAGTTCCATTCAAGTAAACATAATGTTATATTTTGAAATTCTTATTTATTAAAAAAATCAAAATCTGTGTAATGACATCTATTGCATTTTCCTCTCGACATTTCCAAATTGTTCCGATGAAAGAATTTGGATTCAAATGTTGATATATAGTTTATTTTGGCTATATATAACTGATATATCCATCCTACTACTTTGATTGCAGAAACTCAAAGTTATACAAATGGAACCGAAAGCCGATAAATCATATCTACAACTCTGCCATTTCCTTCAAAAATGCGACAACATCATCCGACGATCCAAGTAGATATCGAGCCTTGGATCTTTTCCGTCCGACAGCACATGAGAAGTAGTCCTCGCTCTTGAGATCAAGCACCGAAGAACCCTCATCCAGTGACATTTTAGTAGGCGTTGCGGGGATCCAAGAATTCCTAGGACTGTTGTGATTGCTTGGTTTCAGATCAGAAGGTGTCAATGGGCGTTGATTCTTGCAGCGAGGCGACTTGGACCAACTCTGACTGCGTATGAACCTGAATGCAGACGAGTTCGCCTGCTGACTAGCTAACTTGGTTCTTGTTGCGGGTGGTGAATCCGGAGGAAGCTCTGGTTCGAAAAATGTATAGATGTCTTCGTCCTGAATCAACAATTCCAAATATAACATTCTTTGTTTCCACAGACTTAACGCATAAACGAACATTTTCATATGATGTCTTATTTTTCATGCATTTCATTGATAAGTGCATGCATGAAACGTTTCCAATCCGATGAAATTTGATGTGAACGTTAACAACTAGTTCATGTGATGCGAGGTATTTAAGTTCCCTAAAACGAATTAAATGTACCTTCCCTAAAAGTACATTTTCAAACATAACATTCTTTGTTTCCACAGACTTAACGCATAAACGAACGTTTTCATATGATGTCTTATTTTTCATGCATTTCATTGATAAGTGCATGAAACGTTTCCAATCCAATGAAATATGATGTAAACGTTCACAACTAGTTTATATGCTGCGAAGTATTTAAGTTCCCTAAAACGAATGAAGCGTACCTTCCCTAAAAAGTGGCCTAGGCATAGGACATAATCAATGGGTTCAGTCATCCCTTTGAAGTGAACAATTTCTCCCAAAATCCGATCAACTGCTGCACCCTGTATAAACACACGACAGTGTTTGTTATGGAATCCGAATATAAAATACTCCTTGAAAGATGAACACTTGCATGGTAAGCAATATTCATGTACCTTTGTAACACCCACAGCTCGAACCTCAACAGATCGACTACCTTGAACAACATCAAGGGATGCATTAGATATTGGACCAGTCCATAGATGTAGCAACATGTCTTTCGCCTGAAGCTTTCCAAAATCAACATCTAGAAACATAAACATATCAATAAATGGCGGTAAAATGAACATCAGATGAACTATTACAAGTACGAAAGTAAGATCACCTGCGTACTTGTAATTCCATACAAGTGAAGTTTCACGAACCTCAAAATGAGATCGAGGTGTTCTTTCCGTAAAATACTCAAAAACATGCTGAAAAGCAAACAAGCATCAGATTTTTATTGTAACTGTTAAATTTCAATATTTGGACTACGTATATTAGTTTGAGCTTCCACTAAATTTTTTCACTTATATATATATAGCTTAATTCATGCGTATTTATCCAATGTTTGACTTATTTCACCCACTTCAACACTCCCCCAGTGTGCGAACCACACTTTTTTTTTCTTTTTTTTTCTGGTTGGCTCGACACGTTCACAATTTAGGGCCTTTTAGATCCGTACTCCCCCTCACGTGTAGGTATTTCTCTTCCACACATGGGCCGTTGCAAGCATGTTTATCTGCAAGCGGACCGGAGACGACGGGGGAGGCAGCATAAATGCGCCCCAAGCTTGGATCAAAACCAGCTTTGATACCATGTTAAACTTTGCTCCAACCCATAAGCTTAACTAACCGAATATCACTCAAGGTAATATGCATACCTTTACACTGTCAACCCAATCCATGTTCAGATTTTCTGGCATTGTTGTCATCCATTCTCCTGTTGTATGACGTACGAACATCCCGTGTTCTGCTGCCAACCACATGTTGTATTCACCAAAGTTCTGCAAAAGTGGTTTATTCAGATGCAACATTTGAAAGGGAAAAAAGCCAAATGACGATAACAGCAGAAACAAAATAGAGTACATTGTCCAGAACATTTCGGTTACTTCCACTGAGGACTACAACAGTCGTCTTTGGATCATTGCAAAGCTTTTTCAAGATTTCTTTTAAATCTGGGCGCAGCTTAACCTCCAAATCAATAATTTGACCGCCTCTTCTTCCTGGGGCATCTGTTTGTTCTGTTAGTGTTGAATTAAATCCCTGTGATATGAAAGCACAATAATTGAATGATTATTACGATGATCTAATAAAGAATATAGATAATTTGCAATGGTACGTGACACTAAAGCTACAGAGTTTATACCAGTGCCCAACCATAACTAAAAAGAAACAAACTATAAGAGTGTAACTGCACTGTCTGCCCATATGATAGGGTGTGTCGTGTTAAATCTTGTGAACTATCACGAATATCAACAACATACTAGTGACAAAAGGAGCATACGAATATAAGCAGTCGATTATTGGATTTCCAATATTGATCAATTGCAACTGTAGTGGGAAGTAAAGGTGGAATTTGCCTTGTCCTTAGTTGGGCTTCTACAACAGTATCATTGAGTTCACTGTACCAATAAAAATTTCAGAATCAGAACAGAAGCAGAAGAAAACACAGAGCAAAACAAAACCATTGCTGTGAAAGAAAAGGCACAAATAATTGGCAAATGCTAACAGATCATGAAATAATTTGGGCAGAAAAGGATATTGTAGTTCTACAACCATCTACACCTTACAAACGTCACAGCCCATTCCTGGGATGTGTGAGATGTCACATGGACAAAGTTGTGCTGGTGTCGTTTTTCTCTTTCGTCTGCTGGCATATTTAAAGCATAACCAATAGAGGCAGCAACTTCGGTGATGTTCCATGGGTTTACCAAGACAGCCCCAGCACCAAGAGATTGTGCTGCACCTGCAAACTAGAATCAAATTGTAAAATTGAGAGAAATTGTATTTAATTAATGTTTATCATCTAATATGCCTCTAAGAGAAATAGTTATTTTGTAGACTGATTGAAAAAGAAATTGTCATATACTAATATAGCTGAAAAGGTTAACCATCAAACCCAAGGGTACCACGTGTACTTGAGACCAAAATTGAACCAAACTGTGCAACAAAGAGAATGGAATAAGCACCATCACAGATCATCCAGATACAGTAAGGTTTATTGACAAATGAGGACCCATGACCCCTTCGTTAACATGTGGACTTCCTATACCGGAGTAAGAATAGAACAACAATTTTTAGAATATAAATCACAAATCCAAAACCTACATGTACATAGTGAGATGAGATCAGTGAGTAGGCTGAAGCTTGGAATAAGCTTTGACCAAGCAGGCCAAGTGGTCAAGAAGATAGATGATGGTTCTGATTACGAGATGGCCCTTTCAGAAGAGTAGACTCTTGGATGAGAATACATAGGACATGCTAGACGAGCCCAAGGATTAATTCGTTGAAGGGATAGATTCCTGAAGAACTGTCTGAGGATGCTTTCCAAGTAAGCAAGCGAGATAATATGATACAGTAACTCAGGTGATGTGATGGGAGTTAGGAAAGAAATGAGGCGGTTAGAGAATTCATTACTATAGATTAAATTGGGATATGAAGGTAAATTAGCAGCACAAATACTATAAGGTACAGTAAATGAAAAACCGGTGATCTGTAAGAAAATTGTAGTTACCTCACTCAGAATGAGAACCCCTTTCTTTGAAGCTTGGCAGGCAACAAACTCATAGCTCACAAGATTCATTCCATCTCTTAGAGAAGTAACAAGTGCCACATCTAAGCAACAATAGAACCACAAAAGTGAACGTACATCATTAATTTTAATACCAAGATAGCATCTCATGCAACAAAGTAAATATGATTGCAAGAAAAATATCTTTAATGTTAACTTGCTAGTTGTACCCTACCCACATATACAAACTGCATGGGTCAACTGCACCATAACACCATAATTTCAGCAAGTATTGTGATTTGATTTTTTATATTCTTGAGTGTGAAGGACGGCAAGCTGCAAGCAATTACCGCAGAGAATACCTTAAGATATACTGTAAGCTGTCGTGTAGTGTCCGGTAATTTCTGTTTAGATGATGTGGACTCATAGTTATGAGGATTCATTTGATTACTCACTGATTGCTTTTATTCTAAATTCAATATGCTTGTAGTACAAAGCTAGCATACCAGAAGAATCAAAAGTACCTCTTCTTTTCTAATTATTACATATATATAATGATAACAAATAAAGGATGTATTACTATACTATACATATATAAAAAGAACGTAGAATTGGAGAAATATTTATCAATTAAATAACAATAGAAACATGCTACCGACTTGCACATTTTTCAAGCTTTAGGATGACAGAAGTCAAGAGATCGAAAACAATTAGAAAACAATTAGTTAAGGATTGCAACAAAATGAATACCAGTGACAGCATATAGAGCACATAATGCATGGAAGTCAAGAGATCGATCCTGTAAATAAAGAAGAAAATGCTTTAGAAATCTTCAAAAGTATCAGCAACCACAACATGATAATAGCTGGAAACAAATTGTTCACAGAGCACGAGCTGTGATAGACTTTATGGCATATACTAGAAGAAGAAAAATTCTAATTGCAGCTCAGCACATTGGATTCCTCAAGTAAAAGGAAATGAAAATACAGAATTTCATTACCAGTGAAAATAGAACATGTAATTTCTTGTTTCAAGACCACATTCTATACACAGGACATATCTGATTTTTTTTTTTTTTTAAGGCTTGTGATGATGCTTTGGGAGTTCAAGGTTTAGTCCGAAAGCCACCTTCTACAAAAAGAATGGCTTGTTCTGGACGGTGAACGTATTTAAATAAAGTCTACCATCAAGAAAGAAAGTGCCTTTACTTGTTTACTCATACCGACTACACCAAAAACTTGACAAGGGAAAACACAATAAATGGCATTACAAGTTATTGAGCCAAAGTCAAGGGAATTTAATACAACTAATTTCATGCTTTCGACACTTCCTAAACTTTCCAACTAGGTATTGTTTGATAAGCCAATTCAGCAAGAAAAAGTGACAAAGTTAATGGGAAAGTTTATGTTCCTGTGTTGGCTAAAATAGGCCACATGAGAGAAAATAGAAGATTAGAATTCTTATAATCCAAAATCAATCATGTTGGTTGAAAAGAGTATATCATCTCATAGTTGGTATCCTTACCTTTCCTGAGAGATGTGTTGTACCAACAAATAGTTTATTTGTTTTTAATTTTTTATGCTTTATGGGATCAAATAATTTTTTTCACTTAGAGAAATAAAAAAATTCATGACAAAATGCCTACTCAACTTGGCATTTAGATATGGTATAAATGTCATTTGTCACATTTTGTTAACTTACTTTCAGCATTCCAAACTGTTAAATTTACATTCTCGATGCGAATGAATTGTGTAAACAACCATAAGATACTCATTTATATAAGAGATTCAAACTAGAAATTGGAAATCAACTTGGACTAGGATTTAACCGACACTTTCCTAATAACAATATATTTCATGATTTCACTAACACATTTCCTAATTCTATTAAACTTATAATTGCATCTTCACACTACCCATCAAGTTAGAGCTTGTCACTCAAATCAATGCGAGAGCTTGAATTTTTTCTTTCTAGTAGCATGTATTGGTTGTCGCAATGTGTGACCTCATGACTCAAAGGCTACAATTTTGTAGTTTCGTCAAACTGGGGGCTCGGAGACCATTTCTTTAGCGTGTCATCATGACTCAAGGACTACGTTTTGGTAATATGAGAGACTCGGGGACTTAGTGTGCCCTCATGACTCATGGAATACATTTTGTTAGTGGTATGGTCATATGAGAGACTCTAGGACTTAGTGTGTCTTAATGACTAAAGGAATACATTCTGGATGTAGTAGGATAAAGGTCGAAAACAGAGCCCTGAAATGATGTAGATATGGAAAATAAGAATCTAGAATGATTCCTCCAGTAAGGCGTGTGGTGGCGCGTGGCTCCAATGACAAAGGGCGTCTAGCCGGAGCTTTCTGACCACTAGCATGAGGTCGAACAAATGAAAGCTCCGGAAAAAATTGGTTGGCTATTACGGGAACAAACCTTAAAGTGCTGCCAAGACTCTTTTTTTTCTCTCTCTAAAGGCTAGAATGTCCTTTTAGAAGAAACCACATTGACTTGTTAGTGTCACAAATCTTAATGTCATCTTCACTTTGTAAAACAAAATTTAAATAGAAGAAAGAGACGAGACTAGGGTTTCCTTTATAGATACTCCCCAGCACATGCAAGCATACCATGTGTAGAGAGGATGCAAAGAAAAAAACAAAGAAAGATTATGAGATTAAAAAAATTCAAGAATTTTAATGAAATCTTGAAGAAAGAAATTATTATTGAAAATTTTGAAAATGTGAATTATTTATCGGGCAAGTAACCTAAGGTTGCCATCGAAATGACGAAATCTTCAACATACTCTCAAAACATTGAATCAAGAGGTTTTGATACCATGTGAAATTTATTGTATTGATATGAATGAATTGTGTTAAGTACTCCCTCCATCCCAAAATGAGTATCATATTTCACATGAATTTTTGTCCCAAATGAGTGCTTTTTTTTCAGGAAGTTAGTTAGTTATGCATGAATAGTTAATAATATCCTTATAATGAGTTAGTAAGTATCCATTAACACGTGATCATGAGAATACAACAGTAAATATACCACGCTGGCTAACTTTTCATTAAATTTTCTTAAAAATAGAAACAAAAACACTCATTTTGGGATGGAGGGAGTATAAGAGAGGCCCCTTTATGCAAAGGCTCATTCATACTAGAAATAGGAAATAAACGAGGACTAGGATTTAACCTACACTTTCCTAATAACATTATATTTCCTAATTCAACTAAATTTATAACTGCATCTTCACACAAATACAATATTTAAAATTTCTTGTAAGTTAAAAATATAATATTTTCAACTTTCTATAAATTTACGTTCCCAAAATTTAAATTTTGGTAATATTCAGAACCATTGTATTTTAGATTCCCGGTCCAAACAATACCCTAGTGCACAATATTGAACTATTATATTTTCTATCATGGGCCTTAAAATCTAATGAACATAATAAAGCTTTTGAAGAATTTAAGAGAGCATACCAAATTCAGAATGCAAATGTTTTTTTTCCCTTGTGTATCCATGAAAATTATGGTTTAATCTATTGTATCAGTATAGTTGTATATAAGAATAAGGCGTTAAAGTTAAACGAGTTACGACATACCAGATGATGAATTGGAACAGCAGTGAGCGTTCCGAATCTTCCATTGATGCGCCCAACAATCTCATGAACCTGGCTAGTAAGTTTTTGATCTGTCAAAAGTTAATACTATTGTTAGAAAAATTATAAATACTTATGGAAATTGAAAAATCTATGCATTGTTATGTCAAAAAATTGCATCCACATTTAACGTATCTGGTCATATTATAAATCATGAAAAGATCTGTATCACCACTGACCTCACCCTTGATAATCAATATACAGATCAAATGAGTATAGAAAGAATGAAGATACAGCAGTTCTATGGAGATATGATTATGTGTTTAAGAAGATACATACAGTCAGGAACATCTGTCCTTGTTGGCACAGCAATTTGGAGCAATACTACTTTATCATGCCAATCTGGATTTTCTTCTAGGAACTTCTCAAATGCCAAAATCTTTTGCGGAATTCCCTTAATCATATCGAGACGATCAACACCCAACATTACCTGTCCATGGTCAAAAGGCGACTGGTTGAGAACTGTAACAAATCAGTAGAACAACAAGGAAGAGGAATGCTTCAATAGAGTATCCAAATATAATATCAGAATTCACAAAACAATATGGCTTGACTTAGTAAAGAAGGTCAAGGTAAAAAACAACTTTATAACTTCACATTTATATATGACTGTCTTAAATCAGGACTTTGAGAAGGATGCATAAGCATTAAGCAACTATGTTGGAGTCGGCTAAGCATGCATAAGCATAAGATAAAAAATATTATTGGAGACCATGTTCCAAAAGCCTGCCATGCAGAAACTTGACGTTATAGAGAGACAGGAACAGTTACAGGTGCAATTCACCAAACGGTTTTCATACAAAGCAAGAAGTGCATACCTTCCGACCAGAAAATCTTTCTTTCAGTTCTTTCATGTACTCTTGGACTTGAGGCAGTTCAAGAGCTTGAATGAACCGATCAGAATCTATCCCAATAGGAAACTGTGGTTTCAATTCACACATAAGAATTAGTTTTTCACCATAAAAAATAATTTAGGAGAGCCACGTAAATAAATAAGATATAATACAAACCCTTACAACAGGAGAAACAATCAACAGGTGTTCAGAAAACAAAGAAATAAGAGGAAATGATCAGCTATATATACCGCTGCCACACGAGTTAGCTTTCCTTGATCCTCAACTCCTTCAGGAGTACCCTCAATCCCAAGGATACGAGTACAAGCACTAACAAAATGTCTAGCATAATCATAAGTGTGAAAGCTGGAAAGAAACAAATCCATCAATTAAGGACTCAAAGATAAAGCAGTAAGATAGAATTTTTTTTCTCAAAGGTATATATCATATTACAAAAGTAAAACTTTAAGTGATATAGGTCAGCCAAATAAAGAAACTGGGAGGTTAAAACATCTGTTACCATTTGCCAAAACATAACTTATTTTACTCAAAGTTTGGACCCATTATGTCAAACAAATCTTTGGGTCTTAGCCTTTGAGCTTTGATGAGAGACATGACAGTAAAGTTTCAGGTAACAAAATATGATAAATCATGTTTAGTTCTTTGCACCTGATACCCTCTGGCACTTATGCTGAATTTGGTAAAGGTAATTTGGACTTGAGTTGTTGTTCCAGGAAAGCACTAGGCGCACAAAGTGAGGTGCCAAACATCCAATGGTTCCGAGTTTAACAAATAATATTATTTCATATCAATCAAACACCACTCTGCTGACATGTGTCCTTTGTACACTTATAGCCTATTTTGTACTTAAGTTTGAGCAGCTAGGCTCTCATTCAAGGAAAACACTATTGCAATGTTCTACAGCCAGGTTTCACACATCAAATCTGTAGCTCTTTTCTCCCTCTCTTTAGTCCCTTTTAAGTTGGTGATGAAAGAAGAACAATTTGAAGAAAGTGGACTTAGGCCAGAACTTGCTGGAATTATAAATTACATTTCCTCCGACCTGACTAGACAAGGAGCGGGTCAGTCCAGGTACCACCAGTACAAAAGTTTGCCACATCATATCCCCTGGAATCACTAAATGAAACTACCTACCTAGATGTGGAAATAATTGCCAAATTAACACATCAAATGTACAATTTGGGGAGTATCACATAGCAAAATAAAAATAAGAAGCTCAAATTGCATTGTTATGAAGATCACTTACCCAACTAAATCAGCAGCAAGAACAGATCTCAATAACTCCGATCGAGATGGTAAGGTCCTATGTATTTCTGAGGAAGGAAAAGGTGTATGGAGAAACCAACCAACCTTCATGTCGCTGTTGTATTCTTTTAGGCATTTAGGCAGGAACATCAAGTGGTAATCATGGCACCAAACAATGTCGCCCTCTTCATAATGTTGGTATACTACATCAGCAAACATTTGGTTTGCATTCTTATATGCATCAAATTGAGATTGGAAACTATGGGTAGCTGCAAGGCGGTCTTCTTGCGGAAGCCCGAGATAATGGAAGAGCGGCCATAAAACGTTGTTACAATAACCATTGTAATACTGATGAACAATCTGTTCATCAAGAAAAACTGGGATGCACCTCTGCAGCCAAGAATAGCAGTTAAAGAAGGTGGGAACCATTTGTATTGTGTGTGCACACATATGGGCATGTGTATACAGAACAAGATTTATGCATCAATATCATAACTTGAGGTTACATGAGACATGTTTACAATTAGAAATTTTATTGAAATTGTTACAAGTTGAAACCAGCTCTCACCTTTTCGGCTAAAGATTTTGTTAGTGCCTTTTGACCAATTTCATCAGTAACATTTACACCAGCCCAGCCAATCCATCTAGCTTCAAACTCTTTCAAGCCTTTACCAACATAACCACTCTAATGAAATGTCAATTTAAAATTGTAGCATAATCATTCAAAGAATAGTTAACTGACAAGGGATACATTATTGTAATCGTTATCACCATGATTTCACTGAAGTGATGCAAATACAGATATTAAAAAATGTAAAAACAATAAGACACATATGAAGACAATAAAAGAAGTAATGTCAGACATCAGTTACCTAGGAGAGCAGTGACAAGTCCCCCTACGCTCATCTCAAGATGCCAAGAGTCCTCTCCCTTTCTAACTGCAGAGACAGGCAACCTATTGGCT
>JAYMTH010001796.1:0-13911 GCA_036897465.1 Pelargonium australe | reverse complement strand
TATGGGGACAACTTTATGCACATTTGCAATCTAATTTTAGTGAACAAAAGTCACATTCAACTTTTTGGCTTTCAAGGAAGCTCTCTCTATGGATTAAGCTAAATTTTGGATAAGCCTACTTTATTTATTTCTTAATTATAGTAAAACAATAATTTTGATCAACATATATAACAACGACATAGTACTATGCTTCAAACTAGTTCCAATTGGAAAAGGAGAGTTTGTATATATATCCCCCCAAAAAATTGAATAATTTTTTCTACGAGCTATTCAAAAAATCCGTGTAACGCCTATTAAAGTTGGTGAGACGTGTTGATCTTTGAATGAGATTACTTTTTTGTCGAAAGTAAAATATATAGCATAAAAATGAAGTTACCTATAAACGTGCAAGTTGCATATAAATTAGCACAAAATCCCCAAACAAAATCGCTCTAATTCATACCATGTTTTAATCTTGAGTAACAATATATTCTTGCAATTTTTGTAGTCTACGTACCCACATATATAAATGTGTGTTTGACTGACAATAAATAATGTATGAATTACCATTTTTTTTAATTTTTACATGCATTAGCATTAATAAGACCATGCAGATAAATGTTCAATAGTCAGTCCAATTTCAACTTCACTCCCAGCGTTTGAACATTGTTCTCCTAATGAAGTTACTTTTAACTACTAATTGTATGTCTTAAGCTTACTTCAAATGATGTCAACAAAAACAATTTAGATCCGAATGCATGACCATCTAATATTGAATCCGCATATTTTTGTGTTAGTGTTGAATTTGCATAAAATTAATTAAGACAATATGTCAGTGTGTTGGATCTCGGATCGAACCAGACAGACTCATGTGAAATTGCATGTTTCACATGTTAAATTGAATTCATAATCCACAATGAAGACCTATTTTTGGCCAAATTTACCCCAAATCCAGATTTTCAACTCTAGTTAATAGTTACTTGTTCAATTCTTTAGGCCACCAACTTAGAAACAATAAAAACACAGTGCAAGAAAGTAGAAAGGAAAGTGTGTAAAATGACCAAAACGGTCATATATGGGGAGGTGTCCACCGAGTCAACAGTGCGCCCATATTATTTTCCTTTTCCTTGCCACAAGTAACATAACATCTGATTCTGATCTGCGCTACCAATTTACATACATCTTTAAATTTAATGAATAAAACCAAAATAAATAAAGAATAGAGAGAGAGAGCGTCCCTTCTACCAATCTCCCCATCTTAATATTCTTCTTCGTCTTTCGGTTCTCGCGGTCTCATCTCGCCACAGCTCGCAAATCACACCACATTTCACGAACCAGCGCTCGCCAATGCCTGCCCACACGCGCTCGCTGTCCGAGAATCGTGACGACGAAGACCCCGTACACCACGCCAAGCTGTCCCGTCTCCAACTACAATTCGACGACGAAGAACCAGACCAAGAGGACCACCACCGGAGCAACAGAGAAGATGAAAAGCTTGATGAGGATGCTGAAGAAGGTGGGTCACGTCTCTTTCTCTCTCTACACCTCTTTCCTCTACTGTTTGTTTCTGCTTGCATAATTATACGCGGGTTGGTGTAAATAAATTTGATTTCGATGCCGACGGGTCCTGATTGATTTGCAATGTTTTTCAGATTCTGAGGATAGTTCATCTTCCGGACCTGACGAGAAACCAGAGTAATTAATCTCTTCTCCTTCTTCGTAGTGTAGCTACTTTGTGTCTGTTTTTTTTGCTTGTTGCTGTTTCCGTGATCGTGGCTCTGCTGGATTTTTTTTTCTCTTTTTATGTGGTTTTGGTGGAGTTGTGGATCACTTGCGATTATTCTGCTTGTGGGTTTCGGTTGATTGCTCGCTGAGGGGAATGGGTTTTGTTTTGCGGGAATGTTAGTGTTGTGTTTGTGCGATGATTTGTGTTTGTGTGCGATGATTTGGCATTTGGTTCCTACGTTCTTGTTCTGCTTGAACTCCAGACGCAAGAGGTGATTGCATGTGGTGATTCGTGACCTTTTTCATGATTCTGCTTTCCAATCCTCCCTGTTCACTAATGCTAGAGTTTGAAATTCTGCCTTCACATTTTCGTGTTTAAAGATTCTAGAAAAGAATGCAAATTTTAGTTTGTTTTCTCTTAATATTTATCAAGTGATGCTCACCTTTTAGTACTAGCTACTGTTTGCCAGCTCTTTCTTTCGTTGGCATAGTGGTTGGTTGGCGATGGATTTTTTTGCACTTGCATTGCTTAACTTGGCTAAAATGTCTTGTAGCTATGTGTTTTAAATGTTGAGTGCTGTAAACTGCTCAATTCGAAGAGAAGGCGTCAATGTTGTTCAGTCAGCTCGATGCCTTGGCCAGCCGGTCAGGTCAAACTTTAAGAAAAAGAATTTAGTGGGAGTTTTGGATGAGCGACTAATTAAGTAGAGAATTTCTTAGTTATCTGATGCAGCATGGATATCCCAGTTAATAGGCATTGATGATCTGATGGAGTTTCATGCAAATCTTTTCATCTTTGATTATAGTATCTGCATCCGAAATGAGGCTCTTCTATATGGTTTCGAGTTAGATCTGGATATTGTGGCTCCTTTACATGGATTAAATTGGAGCCTGCTTTATGAATCTTGCACTTATTGAATTAATTATCATGAAAAATCCTAGCTACGTGTTTCTTTGTTTTTGCACAACCTTCCCAAAATAGATTTAACTATTTGAGAAAGCGAATGAACAATATTGATAATGCTGATCGGCCTTGATAAAACTTGCTATAGTTGGTCATTGCCAGTCAGGTTTAGGTATTGAATTTATTGTAGTCATTTTGCTACTAGATTTAGCAAAAATGATGTATGATAAGCATGCTTCCAAAATATGAACTGTGAAGAGATGGGACAATTGGTATTAAAATAATAATAAAAATAATAATATTGGCCTAATGGGTTGAGCTACACAATAGAGACTAACTCTCCCCTTTTCCCATAACTCCTCCTCACTTAAAAAGATACGAATCCAACAGTTTATCTTCTGAGGATTGTGCTATTCTTGTATTCAATTGTGCCTTGGGTACAAATTTCTAACTTTACAAACCTTGCTTTCTTTGCAGATTTGTCATAGTGGAACTGCCAGAAATTCGTAAGGATGTACAATGTCCAATTTGTTTAGGTATTCTTTCAATAAAGGAAAAGTTCAATATTTAAATCTAATCCCTCTCGTTAGATATGTTCCAAGTATGATATGGTTAATTGTTCACGTTTGTTTTTGTTGAAGTATCACTCATTGAAAGAGGGTGAAGTTAATGAATACTTGATATACTAGTTGAACTTGTACTTTTTAAATTAGGCTTTTAGGATGAAGTAAAAAAAAAAAAGGTATTAAAGTTGATTTATTCTTGGGTGTATGGGCCACATTTGTGTTGCCTCCTGTTAAATTTTGGTCCGCATGGAAAACTCATCATGTTATTTGGTCTGCGCACAAGTAAAAGTGTTGAGGTATCACATTGGAAGAATGTAAAGTTAATGACCTCTAGATGTACCAATTAGGCCATCCATGTGACAACTTAGGCTTTTGGATTGAAGTAAAGTTTCACAACTCTCTATTAGTTGAACTTGTATAGCCTGTTACATGATTAATTGAAATTATAGAATTAGAACTTATAGTTGTATATCACTAAATGCCAACTTTTCAGGATTGAATTTTACAAGCTGTTGGATGTTATCCAGGATATCTTGATGAAGTAGTTTCCTTAAATGAATCATAACTTGACATCAAAATTGGAATTTTAGACTCAGCTGTATACTTGTGAAAGTCAGGAGTCTCAGATTTGCAGACAGTTGCAGCACCATGCATCGTGCTCCTTAGCCTTCACAGTTAAATTCCAATAGCAAAAGAAGTACCTTTTGGAAGTGCTATCAGCAATTTTTGATCTATACTCCATTCATATGCTATATTTAGTGCATCAATACATATCCTTTTGATTTTTGAAGGCACCAATAGCCCTCTCACTTTTGACGTTCCCTCTTTTACCCAAAGAGGTAGGTTTTCTGTTCTCGTAACCAAATAGCCCATTATGAGTTTTAACACAGCATGAAGGCTGAGGCGTAGAAACTCATGTGGTCTTCATGGATTGACTGAACCATATTCAGCTTCATGCCTTATTTCTAGTCTGTAGTTATTCCTGTTTGAAGTTACCTTTAACACTTGCAGCTCACCTATAAATTTTAGTTCATTAGCTGCATTCTCTTATTTTTGCATCAATCCAGTATAAAAACAATGATAATGCTTTGATGTACAGGTATCATTAAGAAAACTCGAACTGTGATGGAATGTCTGCATCGCTTTTGCCGCGAATGCATTGATAAATCAATGCGTCTGGGGTAAATTTTCAATTGTGTTTATTTGGTTTAGCATAACTAAATTTTGTGAATGGTTGGAATATTAGCCAGAGTTTGATTTCTGGGCTGATTCTTTCTTCCAGGAACAATGAATGTCCTGCTTGCCGCACACATTGTGCCAGTCGACGATCTTTGAGAGATGACCCAAACTATGATGCTCTTATTGCAGCTCTGTATCCAGATATTGATAAGTATGATGAGGAGGTAAAACTTGATTTTCTTCTATCTTTATTTTTTATTTATTTAAATTTTCTTTGTTTTTTTATGCAAACCATAAACTACTTTTTTTTTGGGTCTTGTTTTTGCATATGGTTCAGGAATTGGCTTTTCATGAAGAGGAGAGGAATCGCAATAAACAGGTCAGACTTAGAGTGTTTCATACATGCTAATGTGTATTCTGTTATGTTTGTGTTGGTGTGTTTTTCTTGCATGCTCCATTGTTTCTCTAAGAAAATAGTCATCATAGAAACCCTTGATTATGTCTTTATCATAGATGTCCTCACCATCATGCTTTGATATTATGTATTCATTTGGGACTTACAGATTTACATGATGCCACCCACATAACATTTGTCTGTTAAATTAACTCAAATTAATGGCTTCTCAACAGTTATCAAGACCATTTCTGTATACTTTGTTCTAAGTGATATTAGTTGGATGCCAGCCATGTTTGTCATTCTATGCTTTTATTCTCATCATGGCCATTTCTGCCAAGAAATTGATCTCTAGGATGCTTAAAAGAGTACACTATCTTGTGAGATGGACTTATCTTGCCCATTTGTTCTAGATACTGAGCTTCAAGCCTTCAAATGTGACTAGATTTATCATGTAGGGATACAGGATCCCTATGGTTGTTTTTTTTTTTCTCGGCATAAAGTAATATATATTAATGACAGAGAGGACTGAGTTTCCAAGGAGGAAAAGCAGCCTTAGTCAAGGTACAGAGAATATAGAAGGAATCAGATGCTACACAAGAGATTGATTAACATAACACATTCCCGAATGGACTAAAGTAGATAGAATACATAGACCAAGACCCAATTATTCACTGCTGACTTCCTTTGGTTACTGATGAGACTTTGCATTGTATCTACTGAATTGCGTCCTATAGTTAAATGTATGTCATATCAAATGTCAAGGTTAGAATGTTCAAACTGTACCTGTTGGATATAAAGAGAGTTTTACATAGGAAAAATATGAAAAGAATAATCTGCATATAAATGTGCATGCCAAAACCAAACTAACAAAGTTGACCTTTTAGTTTGGGAAGCTTGAACCTCTTATCTAGCCCTCTTATTGCTAATGAGTGATGACTATATACTGACATATTTCTTCTTGTTGCCATGTGTTTTCATCCATTCTTTGCTGGACAGATTCAAGCAGCCATTGCCCAAATTTCTCAAAGGCAAACAGAAGCTTTGGTTAGAAGACGTGCCTTGGGTAAAGATACAACAGGTGCATTTACCACTAGATCACAACGCCGGAATGCTCATTCAAGAAGGAGGCGTAACTACCGTGGCATTGAACAAGGATCTGAAGACAATGAGGATGAAAATGACAATAATGAAGGAAAATACTCATCTTCTACTGATGAACGTTGTACAGAAGTCAGGCAACGGAGGTACAGGAGACATCCAGGAGCTCGCCCACCTCAGCCTTCTTCGTCTGCTGCCAATTCAGATGGCGGATGCCTTGAAAATGATTTAGAAACAAGCAGAGAAGGCAGAGGGATTTCTCCTGGGCTGGTATGGAACCCAGAGATGCTTGCTTGGGGTAGGGGTGGTGCTCGGAGTAATACACGCCATAGTGGTTCAAATAATAAGAGTTCCCGTACCAGTCGGTTATCTAAGATAACTGATCATATACGGAGCATTGAAGAAAACACCAATGAGGTATAAAGAATGCTGTTGAACTTTGTGTAGAGTCAAGACTTCGATTAAGTTGTCAGCCATAGGTATTCGCTGCTTGACGTTCTCACTATGTGATACTTTTAAAGGGAGATGCAGTAAATTTCCTTCCAGAAAGCTCTGCAAGGATCAATCTGGGTCCTTGGTGTTTTTCCTGAGCTGATTCTTTTTTTATTTAGCATGGATAGTTTATGCATGTATGAAGTTTGTTATTAATGACTCTTTTGTTGGCAGGTACTCCTTCCTATCATGCTTATTTCTTCGGATACAAAAAGAACACCAAGTTTACAGCAGCTGCACCATCACTGCCTGCCATGTTTGTCTGTTAGACACCTATGTGAAGTAAGATTTCTCTCCTGCTACTTTATTTTAGACAGTGATATCACCTTCCCTATGTCTGTTTATGTAGAAGTTACCTTGCACATATAAAGGAAAAACAAAACTGGCTGGACATGTTTGATTTTTTCTGTGTTATTTAATAGCCGTAGTGTCATCGTATTTCCATTAGACACTTTATAATACACGTAAAGCAGCGAGAGGCTATCTCCACTATATTCACATGTTTTCTCCAAGTGTGTGTTTCTTTTCTAACCTTGATGTTGCAAATATTAAACACAGTACATTGCTTGCCAAACACCCTTAAGAGCTGAAGATATTGAAATGTTGGCGGTAAAAGGGAATGACAATATATTTCATGACAAGCCTATTCTGAACCCTTCAGAATTGATGAATGATCCGGATCTTCTTTCCCTGCTTGTAAATGATTGCAAAGATAAGCTGCAAATTCTGGAAGAACAAGAAACTTTGGCAGGCCTTGAAGCCAAATTTAGTTACGTCAACCATTATTTGGTGAGTACGAGTATGCATTGTGTGTTATTTGTACACGTCTACTAAGCATTACATTTTCGTGTCTTGGAACTCAAATCCAAAACACCAGTGGCGTTTTCTGTTGCAAAAATTAAAACTTTGCATTCAATTGTGTTTCTTCTGTTTATTACAGTTTCTGGTGTATCGACAGAAAGAGAGTGCAGAGCAAGTACAGGTGGAAGTCGCCGTTTAGCTGAGAATGTGGCGTGTAATCTGCTGTTGCAAGGAAATGAGATAACATAATTAAGAATCCCAATTGAAGATGTTATGGATGTAAATTTATAGGGTGTGGACTGGAGTTGGAGTTACAAGACAGTGTATGGAAGTGAGAACCAATACATTATTGTAGTGTATACTGTATACACAATTTATTTTATAGTGTTGCCTTTCTTGGCTTCCCTGATTTGAAGAAAATAATAGGAAATCTTGTTATATGTGACACCAAATCAAATATCAAGTTATTGCTCTTATTTTGGCCTATGCTTATACATATTATCTGATGAGTTTTATTTATTCACAATACAACGGATTGAGGTTTTACCTTTAATTTATACAACTAATTTTTCATATTAATACATATCTAAATTAGTAATTTCATATTTTCAACCCATTGTGAACTACCCTTTAACTTGTGCACTGGATGACTATGTCAGTCACAATATGTCAATGTCGAAGGTGACGCTATTGGCATCTGTGGTGATGGAAATGACTTTGATATCATAATTCACAATAAACCGTGTGTATACGTCTTTATGCATAGTCTAACGATAGCCTAACGATAGCGCACTCCTGTATACGTCTTTATGCATAGTCTAACGATAGCGCACTCCTTACATCACCTTGATGCATTTTAGGAAGTACTAACCCTATCCTAAAAGTTAACGAGAGGGCAAACCAACATGTCTTTCTTTGTGCTTATATTGTTCGTAATTCTAACCCAAAATAATAATAATGTAATCTGTTTAAAGATATAAATCTTCATTATTTTTACAATTAGCACATTTTAATGTACTAGTGACATTGCAAGGAGAAACTAAGAGAATGACAAGAAATGGTTAAATTTATACATTTAACAAAATAAGAGTATTGGTTTCGGTTCCTCAACATACATGGCCCTTTTTCATCAGTTAATCAAACGCGCCATGACAAACAGTGATCAAGTAATGCCTATGAACATTTAAAAAGAAATTTCTCGCTCTTTTGCTTTCGCTGCTGGAATTTGGAGCAACTCTCGAATACCTTCACAAACCTGCATGCATGCAATGAATCATATTACCGATCTTAGAACCAGAAAATCAAGAACTGAGCATTATCCATACAGAAGCTGGTTGGAAACATAAATTGGTATTCGTCTCTTTCACACTATCAAAAACACATGAACTCCTTGCTTCCCATTTCGTCTTATAATTTACTGATTTTAGTTTTATTCATTCTCTATACCTAGAAGTTAATAATGATATGCTTATGCACATTAACCTTTTAACAGAAAATGTAAAGATGTAAATGATGTCATAACAAAGAATTAAAAGAGACTAGCATTACAAATAGCATACCAGCTTGATTTGGGCTTTAATTGACGCTATGAGGTGAGTACACTCCTCGATTTGCCTGTAGAGTGTTATTTGATAATGCATTAACATTGATCACACTTCATCAACAAAATGAGAAAGAGTTCGCCAAAGGCTAAGGGAAATAGGATAATACTTGGCTAATCTTTCTTCCTTTAATGATATATAATTCAGAGCTTCAGACCAGGTGAACTCCACATGAAATCCCAGTCCAACATCCACAAAAATGTGTTGTGTATCAGGCCTGAAACATGAAAGATCGGCAAACATAGGCTCACAGTAAAAAAGAGTGAAGAAAGGTCAATCTTCATAAATAATGATGAACACAAGAAGATATAAATGCAAGAACAAAATAAGTAACACAAGGCACCATAAGTTACATGGGTGACAACTTACACCTCAGCCTGCATATATACTTCAGAGCCAAGGTTGACCATTGTCCTAAGACTGGTGACACTATTTTTCTCCAAATTTTCAATGTTCCTTCTCAGATCTGAGCTACAAGTAAACAAAGTTAAGTATAACACATGCACAAAAAGATAACGAATGAGGTTGTAAAATTCAAAGGAAAAATGGCACGTGCCTCAGTGACATTACTTGAGTTGAGGTTATTGTAGTTTTCTGTATAGCTAATTGTGACTTTTGAGATCATTATTTATTATTTGAACACTCTAATTTCATTGTTTTAGTTGAAGGAAAAGGATACAAAACTTTTTGTTGTTCAAAGACCTTGTCCCTGCAAAATAAAAATAAAAGTGGTGAAGACATGGGAAGCAATCTTGCAAAGCAACATATGCAACAGCAACACCAAAACACACATTTATAGTCAAAGGTTATGTAAGGGTTCCATAGAATCCTCCTTCATTGTCGATTGCAATTAGTTTACAAGGGTTACTCACTGAAGTTTAGATTACTGAACAAGATATAAGAAAAATCAACAGTAATGTTGTTAGTTAGTTAGTGTGTTACAAATGGAGGACCTGTCGGGCACCATAATGTTTCTAACTTTATGTACACAAATATTATGGAATTGGACAAGAAATGAACATGTGGCCTTACAATACTTGTAATTAATAGTAAAAACACCTTCTCATCATCTTATTTAACAAGTTGTTACCTGTGCGGTTGGTTAATCTGTTTTGAAGGTGAATGAATTCTATATAAAATTTATACACCTCTGCTTTGAAAAATACTTCAAATGCATATTATATTCATATACTTGACAAAGTAAACAATTCCCAATGAGACTAGCTCGATGGTAACTTTAACCCTATGCACAGAATGGTCCACTGAATTAGTTGTGTGCAAACCAATGAAAACCAAAGGACAGGAACAGGTTTAACAACCCATTTATCAAGTATGTCAAATGAACTCACCTGATATAAATTCTCCTAAAAGATTTTCATATTTTAAAGACTGTATCCCCGAATTTTACTTATTTTAATCAACAATGTAACACCAAAATGAAAGGAGCTGTTGTATAATTTAGACTTACTTAGATGTTTAGCTAAAAATACATACACATGTTGAAATCAAATTAGCTTGGACATGGTTCGTGAGAGATAAAAAATTTACCTTCCAGCAATAGCACGGACAAGATCTGGTTTCAAGCGGCGATCAACAAATTCCTCATACCTCTGCACTTTCTCCTGGCGAACATTGCCCATCTCAGTCCTGGTACATGATTACATCAATTTAGCATCCTTGTAAAGATTTCACTAAACTAGACAATACAGAATAATAGTAAATGGCAGCGAAGTTTAATAGAGATTCTATGCAATGCCACCACTACACTACAGAGCATATACAACTATAACTCAGGGTTAGTTTCCACCATAAACCATGCATATAAGTTGAAATCAAATCCAAAAAATCAGTAGCATCTGAGAGCAATTAAACATGCATATGTACAAATTAGAGTTATTAAGCTGTATGTGAAACCAAACGCAAGACTCACCGGTGACCCTTACCTGACGGCGTCGGAGACTTCTTGCACAGCGTGAGTGAACTGAAGTCGTGAAGAAGAAGAAGTGAATCAGGTGTGTTAGAATTAGGTGTTCTTTATTATAATTGTGTATGGGCCATTTATTGGGCCAAACATTTTTTGAAAGCCCAAGTATATATTTGGGTTGATATTACTTGAGTGATCCAGCCCAATTTGATGTTTAAGATGAAAATTTTCTCTTAATTATTTTGTTTTAGATGGACCTCTTCCACAAAAGACAAATAGTCGATCACTACATAACTCTAATCATCCAAAAATGCGTTACAAAATTTCTCCTAGGTTGTGTCGTTATCAGCTTGCTCTCACAACCCGGCCCCGGCAACGCGTCTTCTCTTCGCAGTCAGAAGTGCATCCCGTAGACTTGCTCCTAGGCACACGTGCACACATTTATTTCATGCATGCCCACGAGTGCAAAACTCTCGCACCGAAGCATGTACGTGCAACTATGAAACTTACCTCATGATCAATGGAATTGCTTTTACAAACGGTAGCTTTCACGAATTATATCAACATTGGGTTGCAAATGATATCTTTCTAATTTTGTGATTTTCGATCGATAGATGACGTCCCGAATACACATTCAAAGTCCAAGTTCAACTATGTGTTTCTTTGGGTAGATCACACACTTACTGTTCATAAACAAAAGACATAAGTTGAAAATTTGACTTAAAACCTCATTTAATTTTTGTTTTTATTTTCCTTTACACGTAAACAAGAAGACAAACATTCATTATGAATCCAATTTGACCTAATCAAAGAGCTATAGAATATACATAACTACTTTAGCACCGTATATTTTTTTGCAATTAATCCATTTACTTAAATAGTGGAAGATAGTATATACTATAATTGAATTTCATTAAAAACCAAAAAAAAGAAAAGAAAAAAAAAAAGTGTGAAGACCACTATGAATTTAACATGTATAAAATAACGAAAATACCCTTGAGGGAGAGGGGGGATTCCACCGAGCTAACATGTGTAACTTTTCGTCGCGCACCTTCACCTTGCCGTAACATCTTATTCTCAACTCTTCTTCTTTCTTCTTCGTCCTCCTCTTCCTCTACTCCTCTCGCCACCACATCCTCCTCAGATCGCACCACATTCACTGAATTCACGCTTACAAATGCCTGCCCACAAGCGCTCCTCTTCCGAGACTCGTCTTGGTGAAGATCCCATACAAAACCACCTCGCCAAGCTGCCCCGCCAAGAACCAGAACTCGAAGAAGAAGAACAAGATGCAGTACCAGAGGACCATGAGGAGCACCCGAGGCAGCAAGAGGTAGAGGAAGCTAAAGATGAAGGTGGGTCATCGTATTTTTCCTTTCTTTCTTTCTCTCCGTAGCTCTCCTTCTGTGTATATGTACGTCGTATACGTGTATGTATACACACTTCCGATTGTAATCAATTTGATCTAGATGTGATGGGTCGCAATTGATTGGAGCGATTGCGATGTTTTCAGATTCCGAGAGCAGCGGCAGCAGCAGCACATCTCCTAGCAGTGATGAGAAACCAGAGTATTCTCTCTTACGTTTCTTAAAGCTTACTGCTTTACTTCTTTTACGTGTAGCTTGATGGCTTGTTCTGTGTATATTCATGTTTGTTGCTCTGTTCGATTTGTGGGTCTGCTGGATTTTGCTGTTTCATGATGGCTTCGGGAAGTAGTTGAGCATGTGAAGACTTTTCTGATGATGGGTTCATGTTGCTTGTAAAGGGGATGATGGGATGTGTTTTGATTGGAATGTTAGTTATGGGTGTTTGAATTTTTGTTAATTCTGGCATTGATTTCCTGTTTTTGTTATGGTTGATTTGATGCATATGGTGCAACATGTATGTTTTTTTTTTTTTGATAGGCAGGTGCAACATGTTGTGATTTATACCTTCCTGGTTGTCTCTAAAATGCACACCAACAATACTAAAAGGATCAATTTCTTCCTCTCATGATGACATGATGTTTTGTCTTCACTTGTCATTAGAAGCTTGCCAGTGTAGAAGAATTCCTGAAGTATTTTTTCGACCATTTCCTTGCAGTGACTATAACCCGAGCAATAGAGGATGTTAGTATCAAAATTGAAATCATGACTAGAGAAAACTGACCTAAAAAGGTAGACACTTTAGAGATTTTTATTAACAGCATGATAGCTGGTAGGCTGGTACCCTCTTCTAATGAATATAGGCCGTGCACTGAGAAGAGAGGTGAAATGAAGTAGCTCCCCTGAATGATTTGGGTGAGAATCATGAGGTTGACTGCTAATTGGATCTTTCAACACCAAATTATCTTTGAAAATGAAAATATTAACCAAGAAATTTTCAGCTTTAGGAGGCTTGTGTTATGGTAGGTATATCCGTTTGATGCGAATCCATTACCATGAGGAGTGAATAACTGAATAGTATAGTAGTTCCATCTTTTTATGATTATAGTTAATACTAAGTAGGTTATTTTTTCTGCCATCCTCTCGTTGTTCTGAATGTCGACCAGTTGATATTGTGACCTCTGTGGTGTGCATTGTGCTAACTTTACATTCCATTGCAGATTCATCTCAGTAGAACTACCAGAAATTCGTAAAGATGTTCAGTGTCCAATCTGTCTAGGTACTTCTTATTTTGAATCCAATGTAACCCTTTTGTATGAAGTATGATATGATTGAATTGAACACTCATGACAGCTTTTGCCTGCCATGGGTATGTTCATGTAGCTTGTTATTTGATTACAAGATACAACTTATTATCTAAGGACTGCTATTTGCGGCAATCTAAACGTCTATATTAAAGAATAGTTTTGAGCATTGAATTCGCGCTGAAAACTTGCAGTTGCTCACAAAAGCCTTTCGATGAGGGAAGGGGGTAGACATGAGTGAGCATCTTACTGAAGAAAGAATGTTATGAATAATAATTTTTGCTTTCATGTCTCACTAAAGGCTTTGAAATATTGAAAAATTAAGGCATTTTTCTTTGCCAGAATCAAGTAGAGGCCAATTACTCCAAATTATCCTATCTGAAGTGCCATAATTGCTTCCAGATAACTAGATTGAGTGAGATTTTACCAAACTGGACTATAAAGGCTGCAGCATAACTGCCTCTATTCAGAACTAACGTTTTTCTTACGCACGTCCTTTTTTTTCCTTTTCTGTCTGCATAAACTACCCCAAACACATGAATGGAAACTTGTTTATACGAATATATATATATATATA
>JAYMTH010001795.1:0-13914 GCA_036897465.1 Pelargonium australe | reverse complement strand
TACACCATCATCACTTCAATTATCTTACATAATTAACAACCCTACAATAAGGAGATCCATTAGGGTAGCCCTAAAGGAGTGGTTTCAGAGGTAGACCTTCCCTCCATCTCTACCTCACACCCCTCTTTCACTTCCATGATCTCCTTCTTGTATACATATTTACTTGAAGCCCAAAGAAATGCCCCCATATTCACTGTTGATATCACCAAAAGAAACCCATAATAGTAGTCCAGGTGACAGTCATTCAAGTTGTTCCCTATCCAACTCTTCCCTCCTCCGCCTCTCCCGCCCGTGATCTTGTCCACCATCGTCACCAGAAAGCTGTTCAAGAAGTTCCCCAGACCGATTCCGCTCGTAAAGAACGTTGTCCCGAGGCTCTGCATGTCCTCGGGAGACTGGTCGTAGAAGAACTCGAGCAATCCAATGGCATTGAACACGTCCGCGACTCCTAGCAACACGTACTGAGGCAGCAACCAAAATATGCTCATTGGGACTACATCTTTTGGTCCCAAAGCGTGCTCCACTCGTATCACATGCATCCTCCGGACTTCCACGGCGTAGGCTGTGGCAATGGCTACGATTTGGATGACGAATCCGATGCCCAGCCTCTGGAGGAGAGTGATTCCCCGGGGATTTGCGGTTCGCCTGCGCATGAAGGGGACGAAGTAGCGATCGTACATTGGGACGGAGAGGAGCATGGAGAGGGTCACGAAGCTGCCTAGCGATGCAGCTGGGATTTGGAAGCTTGGGTCAACCAGGTTTCGGTTTAGTGTAGTGCCTTGCTTGACGAAGAGGGTGTTGATTTGTGCCCATATGGTGCTTGGAATTAGAGTGACGAGCCATATCAGGACCATCCAAAATATGAGCTTTGATCCTTCCACTTGTGTCACTGTGCAGGGTGGCCTCAAGGTCGAACCATTTCTTGGGCCTCTTATTATTGCAGCTTTGTCCAAGAACCTGAATGCAAATTGAAGTTCATCAGTGACATAATTCAATATTAGTGGACGGAATAATTCAACATGTTATAAGCTGAGACTGCATACGCAACCGAAGCATAGTGCGATTAATTTATTCTGTTCCAAATCATTGTGCCAACATTATTTTGAACTAATTTTTTCAAGTGATTACAAAATATTTGTATCAAATCTCCTATAAAACTTTTCAATATAATTAAACTTTTCAGGTGCAACTAATTTAGTGACTAGAATATGCAAAAAGAGAGACATAAAGAGTAGCTTCCCCCGCGAAAATGAAGCCGTGTGAGAGCTTTAAGCATACCATTTTCATCGCCCAGATATCAACAACATTGTACGGTTGATAGGCAAAGATGACTTTTAGTTTAGACTTCTAGGAGAGAAGAGAGGAGAGAGGACAGAGGAGTGGTGGGGGCAGCAAGCATTTGAAACTCGAGTGTGTGACATGGAAGTAGACAAGGCTAAGCATTGCGCTGTAAGGATAGTGACCATTCAAAGAAAAGATACCTAAAGAGAATGGGCACATGAAGCCAATTGGCCAGCGCACCAGAAATAACTAGTTAATCCCCTCCCCAGAATATATCTAAGTGCATAAAGACACAAGTGAAAGCGTTCTAAACCATAAAAATGGTATAGACGAACCGTAAACATGTCTCAAGCAGACATATCTTAAACAAAGAGTGAACATATATCATCAATAACTAGTGACATCGTGTAGCCATATTATGTCGTGTGTGTGCTTGTTACATATTTAACTTTGTGCACTTAATTAACTCTATACACTTCAGAGCCTTTCCTGCACAGAAAGGGACCAGCGGTCCAGCATCATCCACCAATGGACTCCATCCTAAATGGTCCTTGGATTCCAAGTAACAATGATTGGTGCCCACTTACAAATTACAATACCATTTATCTATTGGTTGTACAAAAAAGGTATAATTTATTTTGATTGATTGTTGGTTCCACATAAAAATTGAAAAGAAAAGTAATCAGAATTTAATTTTTTTTTTTAAATATCATTGATTTGATCAACTAATAGATCAAATAAGTTTGAAACATATAAAATTTGAAGGGCTTAAATTTAATTTTAACTGGTTTTATTGATTTTATCTTATTTAATCACAATCTCAAATTATCTAATTACCTGACAATTGACCATCCTGGTCTAATTTGGTGAATTATATCCTACTAGTAACTTTTTTAGTCCATGATGTCATGTATACTAATATTTCTGAAATTTCCTACATATATATAACATCTACATAGGCCTAAATGTTTAGGCCAAAAAAGCTAAAGGAATTACCTGAAAACAGGGGAGTATTGGAACTGGCGTGTACCATTGGCGATGTAAAAATGTGGCTCATGTTCGTGAAGCTCAGCCGGGTTGCTAGGGGTTGGAAGGTTCCTATTTTGGAAGGCGGTGACGGGTACTCGAACAATATCCCTGGCAAGGCTCTTAGTCTTCCTAGCTTTGTGCCTATAAATTGGGGTCCCCAAGTAGAAGATGAAGAGGGACAGGAGTAGGCCAATTGTGGGGATGCCATATCCCAAGCCCCAACCCAAATTCTCTTGAATGTAGACAAGACCCAATGTGGCAATCAAGGCACCCAAGAAAGAGCTAAACATCCACCAATTAAAAAATGACGCCTTAACCCTCTTCTCTTTGGGATCGAAGTCGTCGAATTGGTCAGCACCAAAGGTTGATATGTTGGGTTTGGTCCCGCCTGCACCAATTGCTATGATGTAGAGAGCTGAGTAGAAGAAGGCCGTTTGCGAACCAGAGGCCTTGTTGCACAGCCCATCCCAGCTGCATGTTGGCTTCATGAACTTTAATGAAACCGCCAAAGTCAGAAGTACCATTCCCTGCATATTTATTACATAGTTTTGTTGGTCAAATTAGAAACACAAACTGAGAGTTATTTAGGCAATTCTAAGTACAGTTAAGACTGTTAAGTACCAGAACATAAATGAGGGATGAGATAGTAAAAGTCCAGAAGCGACCAAGATAAGAATCGGCTATGTAGGCACCGAGAATAGGAGTGATCCAAACAGAACCAGACCAGTTATTGACGTTCCGGACGGAAGAAACGGTGTCTTCATGGAGTTGAGTGGTCAAGTAATTCACTAAATTTGAAGCCACTCCATAGAAAGCCATCCTCTCAAAAGCTTCATATCCTGCAACCCAAAATTAAACTTCAAGAAACAGAAATTGCAATACATATTTCAAGAAACCAAAATGAATAATTACCAACAAGAAAAGCACAAGCTTTCCATTTTCCAGTTTTGGAGGCGAGGACAGGACGGCCGCGGAGGTCCACAGTGCCATCTTGAGTGTAATCTTTGGGTGCTGTTGCTGCTGCTTCCATAAAATTAAATGAAAAACAGTTATTATACTTATTCTTCAATTATAACTAGTTTTAAGAGCTAACTAAGCTAGCTAGAGAAGAGTGTGACTGTGACATGGAGACGGCGATTAATTATGGGTGAAGAGTGGAGGTGGAGGTGAGCTTTATGGCTAAAAACTAAAGAGTATGGGTCATTTATATAGCCTGAGAATCTTCCTAGAAATGAAACTTTATTCATTGTCTGTTTCTGTTTCTTGAGAACTCATTCTCATTCACAATCCAACTCAACCCACCTTTAGAAATTAATGTCACAACATGCACCAATAAATCCTTGTCACAAAGCTACCATTTGTAAGAAAAATACAAGCATGACAAAATGGAGCTACCCATAACAGTTAACTATGCCCTAAAGACCCACATTTATTTCATTAATTAATGGACTAATCACAATTATGGGCACTTCAATATATATTTTCAATGATAATGAAAATTTAATAATAATATAAACATATTTGCAAAAGATAAACAAACATGAATATGGTAATGACAAGGATGCCACATATATATAGTATAATATAATATAATATAGTATTGGCCCCCTCTCCTCCTTGTACGGACGTTTCTTGGCCTATGCTTTTGCTCATCTCTAATTTCGTTTCACCACATCACACATACATACTAGATTTCTCTCAGACTGTCCCAATTCCAAACCTCTTATCTGAGAATCTAAAGATTAGTTTGTGGAATATGAGCAAAATACGCTAAGATAAGCTACCTTTGTGCTTTGATGATGATACTATCCTCCACTGATGAGCCATTTATTCAATGGCCACAATTTTCATGGCAATTATGGTAAAGTATAGTGCATCATGATGCATTGTCATGTTATAATCTACTTCAAAACACAACAATACATTAAATTTAATGCGAGTCTATTAAAATGAAGGTTTTGTGAAAATCACAAAAAAGCCTAAGGTGTGAAAAGATTTAAAACTCCTACCTAAACTGTTATAAGTCTCACCAACCTACCCACTCTCTCAAAAATCCACCATCAAACTAGCTCATCTGCTCATGCAATTGTAATCCAAGTGGCTTATCTTGTTTTTCCTGCATCCTTATCAAACTAATTATAGTGTTGCCACTGCAAATACATATATATGTTCAGTGTATGTAACATTATAAGACTAATTACCTGCAAGTAAAACATGGTTTGTAATTAAGTTGAGTTGATTACAAAAAAATTGAGTGATATAAATATTAAAACTTCATTGTTTTAATTGTTATTACTCCAATAGAAGTGTACAGGCATTTCAAGTAAATGTGGAGCATTTTTTCCACATCAAAAAGGCAAATATGTTGTGAAAACATTTGGAATAGAACATGTAAAACATGATGATAACAGGGTCTAAATCAAAGGGTGCCCCTTCTATCCACCAAGCCACTCTATGACTGAGATGTGGCTACCTTGATTCTCCCTGTCAATGTCAAGTGTCATGCTTGCTAGCTATGTTCTATGTACCATTTTCGTTAAATTGTTATTAATTTAATATCATAAATCTCACTGATATGAAGGTTTACAATTGAGTTATTAATTTTAAGCTTATAATTATGGTGTTGGTTGTTTATACATTTGGATGGGTTGATTTGTGTCCCTACAAAAGTTTTGTTAGTGTGCACTAGAATTAGTAAATATTGTCCAAGAAAATTGGAATTTGATGCTCATATTCCTTTTCATGATAAGATAAATTAGATGGAACCCCCATGAGTTTGTAATTAGGACGGGAGCACATGAGAGTATAAGGGGGGAAACTAACTCTAATTAACGTGATGCGCCTGTCGTTACAAATATAGGAAAGTGGACACTAACTTTGAGATTGAGAGACTATTAAATGTGAGTTCTTTAAAAACAAATCAAGTTATTCAATCAATTGTATTAGTAAGTTTGAGGAAGAGAATGTTGTTATTTGAATACTTAAAACTGTCATTAATATTATAACTAAAGTTTAAAGTGACACTTAGAATTATTTACAGTTACAACAACGTACCATTTTTCTCCCGATATCCATCTCATCTACAGAAAAACTGGAGATGTATTGACAGTGGACCAATTGCAAGCCTGATTGAGTTTTTAGAGAAGCAACAAATAAGATAGGGACTATATATTGATAATTTGCGATAATGACAACTCAATAATTAGCCCAAACTCTAGAGAAGGAAACAACAGATTATCATGCTTTCTTCAAAAGTTGCAAAAAGGATGCAACATTTCAATCGTAACAGAGACAAAACTAACACAAAAGACCACAGATCAACTTGAACTTTACTCCCTTCCCTTCTGGTAATTGAGTTCATCAAAGCAGACAGGCCAGAAAGATAACAAGGATTTGAACCATAAAAAATCATTGGTTTAGTGCATAGAATGTAGTGAAACATATTGTTCTAGCTATGTAATTCCTATAAATCTTATTCTCTTACACTTTTTATTGTCACATGCAACAGTCACAAGAGGTATAGACATTAAAATCAAGAACATAATAGTTATTTTTATTTTGTATGTTTTTTTAACTCAAAACATGTAACAATAAAAAATAAAAATAAAAACTAACTTCATTATAATGCTTAGTTCATGTACAATACTAAAATTTAAATACCAAAACATATAATTGTCCTTCCATAGAGAAAAGAGAATCATTTTGTGATTTGTGAGTGTGATAGTGCCGTCCACATCTTGCCCATTTGGTTAGGAAATTGATGAGGGTTAAAGAGCTTGGCCACAAGATGGGTTCACTATCTTTCGACGCATAAGGGTGGGTTTCATGGGTCCATAGGTAGGAGGTAAAGGTGTCATCATGATTAATTCTAAGGAATCTTGAACATCAGAGGTGTATTGCTTTGTAGGTCTGATGTAGCATCCTAAATTTTGACTTGCACACAGTCAATGTTGCTTTCGTTGAAGGACACAGTTAGGGAGGTAAATAACTTAAATCATTCCTTGTTCAATGCTCACAATTATTAGAAATTTTAGGATCTAAGCCATTGGTATAGACCCTAGATTCTGACGAAACATATAAATATTCTATTTTAAATCTGGTAGAAATTTGGACATAATTTGAAATATCTAAAGGACAGAAATGACTGTTTGTTTATATGCACAGTGCCCCAATTGGCACGATAACTAGGGACATATGCTTTCAATAATTTCATTTATGGGATCAACTAAAGGAACATATTTTGTTACATCATGGGGCTGTCACTGCATATATAGTGTCCCAGGCCCAGTTGCTAGCTAGCTAGTAATGTGATTATGTCTCTTAATTTATCCAAGCCACATGCTTAAGTTTCTAATGACCAAGTAAAGATCCATTCATCCTCAGCTCAATAGGATCTAGCTGAATCTGTGATGCGGTGCATGTTCTTGGTGCAATTTATTGTTTTTACAGGCTAAGAATCTTCAGACGTCACTTGTTAAGGAGAAAAATGACCAACAATATAGAAAGAGATTCAATATAACATATTAGACTAAAACAACTTTGACTTTAAAAACACACAAATTATGTTGGACCACAACTCATATATTACAAGGCTGGTTTGTTGCTGAGAACCTTAGGGTTTAGATGTAGACAAATCACCCCGCTCAGTTTAAATACTCGATGGTGATCTTTTTAGCATCTTTCAAGAATCAATCGTGCCGGGTCAATCAAATGTCAACAAAACAATATAAGGTGTGATGCAAATGCTCCATATCTATGTCAAAGGAAAATGTTCACTGCAGCTTGCCTCCCTCACATAGTACCCAAAAACAATGGTCCAAACTCAGGACTCAAATTGAGCATCGGCCGACCACAAAATCTGAAAGATAGAATGAGATTCTTTCTAACACTTTGTTCAACCAATATGAATCAAATTAATATTTTCTAGATTTTTGTTGTGTTTTGCTTTTTGCTGTAAAGCAAGACAATTATAGAAAAAAACATCACTAGATTGCTAATTTTGTGGTTAATTGAGCAAAAGGTACGAACTGAGAACGAATTCTGACCTTCTCTTTATGCACCATTTCTATCACAAAAGCAATCAATCCAACCTCCCAGAAAAGTCTTACTCTAGAACAGCAAAAACTCATCAAGCCTTTGCACTTTTCTTTTTTGGCAGCCTAATACCTTTCCCCACATTTAACTAAGAATGTCATTTCCATTTTGATGGTGAAATCCTTAGCTGAAAATTGTAAGAATTGGTTGCAGAGTTTACACATGTGGAGGATGAACTCAACTAAAGGCTTAACGTCCAATATTAGCTTTATACTCTATCACGCCCCTCACATGCACAAGTCTTTTGTCTTGTGCTAAAATTTTAACATTCTTTTAATCACGGTGACGGCACGACTCGAATTTGTGACCTCTTAGTTTACAAGGCTCTCATACCATGTAGAAGACCAACTCAAGTATAATTAAGAATAAGTTGATAGTTGAAAGACCCAATATTAACTTTATCCTCTAACAACGCAAAACATCATCTCTATTACCTCTAATGGCTAATGCATGAGTTTTGGACTATAGTCTATAAAAAGTGTACTTTCTATCTCATCCAATAATAAGAAATGGATGGCATTAGTAGTATAGATTATAACTAGAGGAGTTCATACAGATATATATATTTTTTTTCACTAAATATAAGAAAAGCATCTTCTCATCAAGAAACGTGGTTTTGGCGTTTGGCATATTGTTAAGTTGTTGCATGGCATTGAGGGCAAATGACATCAGCAAGAAGAGGCTTTCTAAATAAAAGCACAATAAATTAAGGCATAACCTCACAAATTCTTAGGTATGTTAAAAACTAAAAGCTCTGTAGGTCATGAGCATTAAGAAAGAGACTGAATGCAACATTGTTGAGGTTAGGTTAGGTATTGGCTTTTGATTGTCCTGTCACCGAATTTTGAATATGATCCCACCTCATTTTATTGAGATAGCTATTGATGATAAGGCTCTCTCTCTTGCCCAATAAGGGTGGATGGATTTTAAACAAGTGGATTGACACTATATGCATGTATCACTTTGATTGGTGTCTCATCAGGAATCATGACATAACAAGTTTCATCAAGTATTCACTGGTAAAATTTATACATAAAGTGCAAGATAACAATGAAACCCCACAAATGGAAAAATTATCTGATTGTTTCCTACTACAAGACCCATCATGAAACAAAGACATTAATGTTCAAACCCAACATGAAACCAAAAGAAACAGTGTTTGAAAGGCACATAATCACACCTGTTTTGGTTTCCCTCAGGCATAGCTGACCCAAATTTTGTTTATAAAAAATATTGTGGTTGTTGATTTTATTTATCTCCTTTTTCTTTAGTAACTAAATGATACCATGGTTAATATGGTGATGCCTGGACAGACTGCTATCAGAAAGTATCATCCAGACACTTTTTGCTAACTAGACTATGATCACTATCAGAAATGGACCATGACTAAATTTCTCTGGCAGAAAATGAATACTCTACTACACTGTCAAGTAGGAAAATAACAAGTTATCCACAGGCACTAAGCAAATATAAAAAAATAAAAATAGTCAAGCACTTTGACGATAGGATCAACCACTACCTCAACACATCAGACACAATGAAACATGTTTTAAAACATTAAAGTGGAGATTCTAGAATGCTCAAAGTAAAAGATAAACAGATAATTGTTGGGTAATACCTTCTTATGATGAACTGTAGATGGCTACAAAGACACATATCTTCATACTCATTTATTTTGCTCCTGTTTTGAAATGAAGGTATAGCACTATAGCATGCAAGAGAACAACAAAAAGTTGTAAGGGATATGCTCTTATTCACTCCTTGTTCATCAGCTGCAAAAAAAAAAATGAATCATAAATTTGATAGATGCACATGGCATTAGCAGTAGTGAGAAATGGAGTCTAAAATTACCAAAAATTCCCAATCCTTTCATCAGAGCAACTCAAAAGGCAGAACAACCAACTTCTTTTTTCCCTTCCTTTTATCTGCAGTTTCCTGGTTGAAAACCGAGCTAATTTAAAAACAACACCGATCACCTCCTAAACGCAGAACATGTAATAAGACTACCATACCTCAAAATACCAATTACTGAAACAACATGCAAGGTAATATTGGAAAATTTCACTAGTTAAACTCTAGCATTTGATCTTAATCCGCCTATAAATATCTACCAGAAACCTTTAAATATGTGCAATTCAAACACGAAAAAAGAGAATCCTATCTAACTGTAAGAAACTCGGCACAAAACAAAATAATTCTGCAAATTCACAAACCAATGTTTCAGCAATTTACGAAATGAAAATCAATTTCTAATAAACAATCCTAATCAAATCCAAGGACGCTATAAAATGATAACTAAAATTAATGCGCACAATTTAAACCCTAGATCTCAAGTCTCGAAGAACAATCCATTTCAAAATTTCGAACAAAAAAAAGTGCAATGGCGGATCAATTGAAAACAATACAAAATAGGAAAATTACCGGGAACGATGAGGATCTGGAAGGCGAAAGAGGAGTGCGAATTTCGCAGCCTTCTTAATAATTCCGGCAGAGGCGGTGCTGTAATGGAGATTTTAGCCTTGCACAGTTGCAGGTACAGATTTAGAAGATTGGGAGCTGGTGTTGGTGAGGGGTTTTCGATTTCCGACATTGGTTAAAAATCTTCACTGAGCTTCGCATTCCATTGCTACTGCGTCTCATCCATCTTCTTCTTCTTCTTCTTCTTCCTCCGCCTCATTTCACTGTTCGAATTCGAAATCGGCTCTCGTAGTCTCTGAATCATTCTCGGGCACTGAATTTTTTTTGGCGGGAATTTCTGTTGGGTTGAAATTGGGGAGAGATGAAGTAGAGACGAAGGAAGGGGAGTGAAGTGTGAAGAACGTGGCGTGGTGGCTGTGCTGTTGTGCACGTGGCGTGTGGGCTACGCGGCGAGCACAACTTTAGTGGGCTGAAAAAGCTCGGGCCAAGGCCCAATATTAGATGAGGTTTGATTTTTAAATGATTTTTCTAAAGGTAAATATATAGTTTTATTAAATACTACTCAAATCTGATACAAATAAATTAGAAATCTCCTCCCTTGAAAGCCTAACTAACTCACTCACTGATTGTGACGCAGTTGGTGCGATGGGCTGCGTGAGTGGGAAGAGCTCCTGAGTTCGATCCCCACTCAACACACTTGTGAGAAAGATGTGAGAAATCTTTAACTATGTGATCAAGCCTCGAATGGGTGGTCAAATAGCTTAAAAGTGTCTATCGCAAAAGTGCGAGACTGCTCAGGAACCCCATGATTTAAAAAACAAAAAATTCTAACTAACTCATGGACTACCAAATTCTCAGAGTGATGTCTAAACGAGAACACGACACTATTTTAAAATGATTTAGAAAATGAGGATTATGTTATAAATTATTTGATTCTCATTTACAATAGATAAAATGAGATCTAGGTTTTCATTATTTTCTTTCTTTATATGTACTACAATCTAGACTTCAAATATTTTCAAATTAATACTTGAATGTCAATATGAAGAAAAAGATATGAATTTACTTTTTTCAAACAAATGCAAGCAAACTTTTTTTTAAAAGGTAAGAAGAAAATCAACAATAATTTTATGCTTAAATGTCCAGTTTGAGTGTTTATTTGTTGTAAATTGTGAAGACTCAAGAGTAATATAACTCTCGCACTTTATGAACAAATGCATGCACGATTGAATAGTTATTGACTTATTGTACTGATACATTAATGTTGTCTAATTAATTTAATTATATATCCTTACACTTCATTGATAAAATAAACTAGTTATAATTAATAAGTATAGTTCCTGGATTTTGGTGGGGCCGGTTCAATGGTTTTGATGGTATGGTCGGCAGATTTATTACTTTCTTCAACATTAATTAGGACATTTGTTTAATCAAGCACGTGCTAATCTGCAGATTCTATAATTTTGTGTAGATAACCAAAATTATGGAAAACCACTTGGGTTTTATCATCTAACTGCCAATTATTGATACTGAATTAACAGTTTAATTATGAGTAAATTAATATTGAACTCCCTCCGTCCCAAAATGAGTGTCCTCATTTCTATTTTGAGAAAAAATAAAGAAAAATTAGTTAGTATGATATGTTTACTATTTTATCCTTATGATCATGTGTTGAGGGATCTTTTTATAAGGATATTATTGACAATTCATGCATAACTAACTTACTAAAAAAAGAAACAAGACACTTATTTTAGAACAAAAATGAAACAAGACACTCATTTTGAGACGGATGAAGTAATATATTGTGATGGAATTAATGAGTCAGCTGGTCCGAATACCAATTTGCTCATATATAGTTTTTGTTATATCGCACGCATTGGTGCGCAACCGCATGCAGCCAAGGAAATCAAAATCTGCATTATCTTCGCATTGCTCACTATACGTTGCGGCCTTCATTTTACAACTTCCATGCCTAATTGTTACGTTAGGCTAGGACAACAACATATATAACTCGTGACTTTGCGTAATTTTTTGCCTTTAGTGTTAAAATTGTGCTAGGAACCTTTTTTTTTAAGTAACGGCCTAATGATCAGTTGTATTGTGTCTGATGTACAGTGCAGAGTAACTTTTTCTCTTTTGATTATGAGGTTTTTAGAGTCATTCGGCGATAAACATGAAATCAATACTTGTAAACTATATCACCCTGTACTTGGACTAATTTACATTTGAGGCGGGAAGGATGACAATGGTGACAAAGTGGGAACAACACCTTTAATTGTAGTATTTTTTCTAATTATCATCTTAATTATAAAAAAAAAATGATGCTATATGAAAATCACAAGTTATTCAAAACGACAAATGACAATTCAACACGTGGTGCTTAACTGTACTTCACTTCAGCTATTTTTAATTAAGAAGACCATGCGCCTCAATTACGATGAACATTTCAGAATATCCAATGAGGGCAATATAGGAGTCTTTTGCATTTGAACAAGAAGACCCACCTAAGCGCATGTGTAGGAGGCTATGACCCCAAACGATGGTTGATCCTCGAAATGAGGAACCGAACTCCTTAAAGCGATCAGAGCTAACCCACTAACTTAATTTATCACCCTCAACAAGCAAACCGGCCCAACAAATTGTCCCCAATTAACGTTTACATGGCTCATCCTGAAAATATCTCTTACTCTCACGTATAATATTCGACAACCATCTTATGTGTACAAAACGACATTAAATTTTACCGTGTCAAAATTGATCGAATTAAAAGAAATGCAGTAGATATAGATAAATATAATAGAATAAATAAAAGGTGTCACGTTTAGGGTGCACACCAACAATTAATGGACCAACCTAATGTTTGGTCATCCAATTTTCTTCCATATACCACTATAGTTTTCTCTAGAATAATGGTGCACTTTTTTGTGTGGCTCCTAGATTTCATAATATCTAAATGCGCGCAGCAGGTGACAGGAACCTAATCTAATGGCTGAAAAGAGAGTCTGAAACAACAGACAAAACAAACCCAAAACCACCCAACTCAACTCAAGCCTGTTGTTTTGCTTTGCTTCGGTTCACCACAAACACAACAGTACTCTAAACATGAGTAACTATAAACCAAGGGGCCACGAAGATCTCCTTCTATAAATACCAACCCATTAATTTCTCTTCCACTCCATCAACAACCAAAAGAAGAAGAAAATGGAAGCAATACAATCCTGGGTCTCTGACCACAAGCTCACCAGCATTGGTACATTACAGCTATTTAATTTACTGCATTTATGCAAGCTTTTGTGTTGCTAATTATCCATTTCCATTTATTACGGAGTAATTGTTTAATAAATAAATGTGCAGGAACATTGTGGGCAACGGGAGTAGGAGCATCACTGGCGTATTCGCGAGCAAAAACGCCACTGAAGCCGAGCCTGAGGCTCATTCATGCGAGGATGCATGCGCAAGCCTTGACCTTGGCCGTGCTCTCCGGCGCCGCCGCCTTCCACTACTATGATCAGAGCCGCGCTGCTAATGCCGCCGCCGCCGCCGGAGGTGTCCCCGCCGAACACCATTAATTAGTATGTAACTGTGATCATTTGTTGTACGAGAGGTGGGGGTTGCTGAGGAATGATGAGTGTGCATGATTCAGCTCCTTCATCAGAAATATGATATTGCTAGCTAGCTAATTATGTGCTAATTATAAGCTCTTCTCTTCTATATATATATATGTACTATGCTATTTCGTGTAGATATATGATCATTAATAAGATAATGAAGTAGTATTTTTAACCTATCTAAACTCATTTTTCTTTTCTTTTCTTTTATATGAAGTAGACACTTATTTTGTGTTTTTTTTTTCTCTTTTAGAAATTAAAGTGAACCCATTTGTTCAGATTTTTTATTTCATAAGTTACAACTCGCCTTGGGAATACATTCCTCTAAAAGTGTCGTCGGTTTTGCATTGTTATAACTTATGTTTTATATCAGGACACTTTTTACACAAGTCTAGCTAGCTTAAATTTAGGTTGGTGTTGTATAATTTAACACAAGTATGATACGTCTAGACAGTCACATTGAACGGTTGAACACATGCGCATC
>JAYMTH010001794.1:0-13914 GCA_036897465.1 Pelargonium australe | reverse complement strand
TTGAGTGGGGATCGATCCTGAGACCTCTTCCCACTCACACAGTTGGAATAACCAACTGCGCCACCCTTAGGGTGTTCAGTAGAATTATAACTAGATGCTTAAATGTTTATATAATGTCTGTCAGGTAGTCCGACTATACGAAAGCATTAGAAGCACTGGACACCCTATGCAGCCTGTCTAGAGTACTTAGGTGAGGTTGACCTTTGATAAATTCTATCTTAAGATACATACGATCTAAGGTAACCTGTTAAAGAGCAATTGGTGAAGTCTAGACTTGACAAGCTGACACACACATAACAAGATGGGAGTAATTAAGTATTGCATTGCAAATTTTCTATTAATTGTGAAACAATGGCACTTCTATTTTTTATTTTACCGTCTCTCTTTAGTCTTTACTTTTGAGAAATATGATTGGATGACCCCAAAGTTCACCTATGAACGGTGAAGCAATGCAATGCTTTCTGATACTGTTCTGGTGAAATAATCAGACCTTGATTTAATTTAGTGTCATGGAAAAAGTTATACTGAATTGATCTACTCTCCATTGTAGACCTTCAAGAATCCTTAAGATTTAAACAATTCTGGAAAGGACTACCAAAGTAAAAAGAGTCTAGCTAGTGGGTGCTGGCATGTATTTATTGTTTAACATGAATATGAAGGTCTATGAAAATACCATAAAACAGAGAAAAAGAACAAAAAGATCTATTTTATTTGTTTATGCTTAGAAGGGTGTGATGAGTTTTTTGTAATGTTTTTGTGGGACATGTGATGTTGTTCCCTGATGAATTTCCTTTGGTCAGCTATTTGAAGTGCAACTAAGAGAAAGTATCTATTGTCTTTGATGAAGAAGGGCCTAGAGCTCTTCCATTAATGTAGATGTCAAAGTCTTGGGTGAGCTTATATGCGAACATTGATTTGATTACATCTCTTTTTCCGACATGATGGTCATCTTTAAAATGTTCTGAGAAGAAGCAACATTAGACATACTTTTATTGGATTTTGTACTTCATCAATTGGAGAGATGCAGTACTAATATTCCAATCTGAACATTCTTCTTTTGCAGTCTTGATGCTTCTTATATCCTGAGAATATGTTGTCATTACTAATAGGCTATACAATAATTCTCACCCACTTTGAAAGCCCTGTTTTGGTAGATGTCCTTACTTCCTAGCAGCAATTAACTCATGTAACTTTGTTATTTGCTTAGATGTATTGTATGATATCATACTTTTGTTTGCATTGAAGTATGAAGTTAAATATTAGTAATTCACCTTGACAGAAAGGCAAAACAACTATAGTAATATAGTGCAATTCACGGCTTTAACCTGCTCATAAAATATATTTACAGCTAGGACAGGCTTTGAGCACGAGACCAGATATATTGCCATCAGTATATTGCCAAGAGCTAGCAAAGTTACAGGTGCTTTTTATAGCTTTATATGTCTCATTAATCTGTTTGAATGGTCACATATTCAAGGTTTTTATTTATATTTGTCAGTTTTCTTCATTGTATCATGCTGAAGATGGAAATTACTTTGTATATGGTAGGACCAAATACCCCCATTTCCAACTCGCATTGCAATTGATTCCATAGAAAGTCAGTTGGGTGTTCCTGTGTCACAAGTTTTTGCTCACATAAGCCCGGAGCCCATTGCAGCAGCATCCTTGGGTCAGGTGTACAAAGGTTCGAGAATCATTTCTTCCTTCATCAAGACAATCATGTATTTTGGTTTTAACAATTTCATTTTGCTTTCCATTTCTCTCTGAATTTCGAAAGAAGAATTTGCGTGTTTATTGAGATGTCCAGCTAAATGTTTCCTTTTGTTACTTTAAGTATTGCAGCTCACTTGCATTCTGGAGAGCTGGTAGCTGTTAAAGTTCAGAGGCCCGGTATGTCAATTTCTTTGACCCTTGATGCCCTGTTATTCAATATGATTGGAGGTCAGTTGAAGCGGTTTGCCAATGCACGCAAAGACCTGTTGGTAGCAGTAAATGAGATGGTAAGAATACTCTAACTGGTGGTGAACATAAATTTGCTATTACTTTTAGTGATTCCTATTTTCATTTGGGAATGATCAAACAATAACCTCACGTAACATGAACTAGATACTCGGTGTAGCGAACTGACAATATTGAATATATTGCTTCAAAAAAAAAAAAAAAAAAAAAAAAATTCTACTGAATTAAGTTCTCCAAGATGATTTTAAGGTTATATGCTTTTTAAGCCATTTGCCAATTGGTTAGCCATAATGAAAGATTGTTCTTTTATTCATACCTTTATAGTTTTCTTTGGGTAGGAAAGTGGGTTCGAGTCATCAGAGGTCAGCGAGAGTAGAAGGTATAGATGGCACTCAAGTCAAGTCCTTGATTAAACTTGAATCCAATTTTACAGTTTGGGTTTCCTCATGTACTGTTGAAAAAAATTTCCGGAATAATTGATATATCAAGGTGGCATGGCTTTGGCGATATCTAGGACACGTCTTTTACAATTATCCAAATGTTATTATGAATTCATAAGTACATTTGCTAGTTTAGTTATTAAACCATAGTAAAAGGAAAAACCCTCATTTAACAACCGGATGCAATTTTTTATACCTTCTCAGAAGCAATCGTTAATTTCTCAAAAAATTTCCTTAATATATATATGTATGTCTATATATATTATTCAATTCTCTTCACTTATTAGTACTTTTTCATGAATATTAATTTTTCTTTGAAACTTATCTAGGACACATATGCTTGCTTGTTTCATTTATGGGTGTTTAGAGCAATCCTAAACTTCTCATGGTCCCTTGAAGTGACTAGCTGTCTAAGTTAATAACTCATTCCATATTAGAACTCATACTTTGTTAAAAGGCATTGCACTGACACTATATATAGAAATCAAGTATCCTTTTGCAACTCAACCATCTTAAATGTATGAATACACTTTGGTAGCGTTTGGATTTAAGTTTGTGGAATGAGAATCAAGAATGAGAATGAGATTTTCAATCCAGAGTCATGACAAAAAAGTAATAATCTGATCATGAAAATCTCATTTTTTTTTTATTCTTGATTCCCATTTCCGAACAAAAATTCTAATCCAAACTCGACCTTATCTAATAAGAACCTATATTGAAACTGCATAGAAGGATAACCTTCTTGTTGTGCAATTGGTCTATTCTTTCTCTCTGTGGCTTTCTGCTATTTTTAATGAGATTGTTGCATATGTACATTCTTATGGACATCTTTGTGGCATTAATGTATTTACAGATTAGACACATGTTTGATGAAATTGATTACATCCTCGAGGGAGAAAATGCTGAGCGCTTTGCATCTCTCTATGGTTTCTATCCATGTAAGTACTTTTGCAGCTGGTGCTAATTCATTATGGTTGAGTCTTGTTATATAGTATTCTCACCAAATGTATATGCGGGTGTGGTAGGTGTCTTCTTCACTAGTAATATTGGTTAGTGTTATCATATGCAAGATAATATTTAACTCAACCTTTTCCAAACATAGGTTGTATTCCGAGTTATAACTACAAACTTAATCATCTAGTTAAGTATCTAATTTGATTTTTTTTTTCTTTTCGAAAACCTTCATTGTATATCAACAAAGCAGGGACCAAGAGCGGTGGAAGCTTAGGACATGCAAGAATGTCACCATATTACAAGACCTATATAGCCAGTAGTGTACACCCTTTTGTGAGGAAACAAAAAACAAGCCCCATAATAAAACTTCATTAGACAATATAGATTTATAGCATAACCAGACCCTTTAAAAATCCTAAATAGAACCCACAAAGACAATTATTTTATAATGTTTTCAAGCCCTCTGCTCAAACTCTTCTTAGACTTGGAATCACATAACTAGTGAGGCTTGAAGAAGCCATTTTTTGCTAGAGTATCAGCCGTAGAATTAACTTCCCTCCAAGGCTAGATTATGTGCACTCCACAAATTTCCTCTATTTTTTTTTTTCACTTTTTAGAATTTCAATCATCTAGGAGTACTCTCTATATTTTCATGGTACTCATGTAGACTTAATGACCCAAGACAATACTGATTTACCATATATTCAATCTCCCCAAGAACCACAATTCTAACCCCTTCAAGATGGCTTTTAACTCAGGAAAATTCAAGTCAACACAACCTATACTTTATGAGAACGTACAAATCACCTCCCCCTTAAAACTCTATAGTACCTCATCAATAAAACCTGTACACGACTTTCCTTTTTATTTTTTTATTGTGTGTGTGTGTGTCGAGCGGGTGGACCTCAAGGACAACAAATCTCACCTTACCATGTTTTAACACAAACATCTTTTGGGTCTTGAACTTGAGATCTTAAATTAAGTTAAAACAACTACATACCGGTTGATCCATGTGCTTGGTGGTGATCTAACTTCCAATGCACCATCAAAATTATTAAAATTTTAATACCGGATTACATATAAAGCCTTAAGTTTCTACTACTAAAAAGGAAACCTTATTAGTAAAGTTTTATTTCACCTCTATAATATTTATCAAATGTGGGACTTTATCACCAAATTTTTTCACTCTCCCTCTTGTGCGAGGCTCATATATTTATTTTATCGTGGACTTGACACAAGTACCATCATGGGTTTATTAAATTAACATTTCCTCTCACATGTAAATATTTTCTTTCTACATGTGGCCAATGAGGCATGTCCTTTTGCAAGTGGACTGGAGACCATAGCCTGGATTACATTTATACGTTTTCTCCACTTGCCAAACTGTCTATACTAGTCTCTTTATCCACTCAACATAAGAATGTATATCTTTATGGTGACTCGTAAGAAGTCTATACGGGGTGAGTACTCGGATTTGTTGTTCATGGGGAGTTTGGGTTGGTATTTAAACTTCGAAAATTACTCCATGGTCTTAAACAAACTACAATAGTGGTTTGGTTGATTTAGTAATGTGGTTCAAGCATTTACGATGATATGAAGTGAGACTGATCATCGGCATTCATCAGCACGACAATGCATTTACTTGATAGTCTATGTTGTTGACATATTAATTATATGGAATGACTTTAACGATATCCAACAGTTGATGGATCATTTATTAAGACATAGACAAACTCAGATTTTTAAGCATTGGAATTGCACAGTCAAAAGATAAGGTTTCAATATCTCAACAAAAATTTGCCCTGGACATCCTAGAGTAAGTCGACTTGTTAGATTGCAAATTAGTTGACACTCTAATGAATCCAATGTCAAACTCCTACCAAGATAGAGGAAACTGCTAGCAGATTAGATGAAATATTGGAGACTTGCAGGAAGGTTTACTTATCTCACAGTGATTCGCCAGCCATCTCGTTTGATGTGTGTGTAGTGAGTCAATTTTTGAACTCTTCATGTGATCACTCATTGAGAAGCTACACTCTTGCTCTATGAGAATAAAGGGCATATGGAGGTAAGTTACTATACATATGCAGATTGGGCATCATGACCATCTGACCGTAGGTCAACCTCTTGATACTGTGTCTAACTAGGAAGTAAATTAGTTTCTTGGGTAAACAAGAAGCAAAATGTGGTGTCAAGATCAAGCGTAGATACTGAGTATAGAGCTATGACTTGTGCAATATTTAAACTCATATGGTTCAAACAACTCCTTAAAGAACTAAAGGTTTGTAAACTAAATCCAGTGAAACTCATATATGACAATCATACTGCCCTTTGCATTGCCTCAAATCCGGTCTTTCATGAGCGGACAGTGGACTAACCACATTGAGACTGATTATCACTTTGTAAGGGAAAATCTAGTTGATGTTGCTATTGTGTTTGAATTTGTCAACTTATGGATGAGTTCACAAAGTCTTTTAGAGGTCCTTGTTTTGAGTACATATGATATTTATGCTCCAGCTGGAGGGGGTAAATGTTAGAAATATCTTTTGTAGAATATAATTTTTTTTATCATTATAAAAAAAAAAAAAACTTTTTGTTATAGGAAACTATTGTGAATTAGGGATTTTCCGTTCTCGTGCACTATAAATATGCACAGAAATTCTTTAGATCTGACAAACAATAAATGTAACCATCCAAAAGTGCTGATCAACCTACACTAGACTTTCCCTTTGAAGCATCGACACTCTACTCCATCATAGTGTTCGGCTACAACATGTGAATCTGACGCGACACAACTCCAACATGCGGCGGCACATGTTTGATATGCTTGTCTGTAGTTAATAAATAAAATTAATTTAAAAAATCTTACACGACACCGGTACACGACAATCTATCCACATTGCTTGAAAGTTAGACAACTTCTTTGTCATCACCGGCTCGCATCCATTTAATCCTAGATTTATTGCCATTCACTATCTTCTTTTCTTTTAGTTATTCTTAACTCCTCTTTAAGATTGTTCATAATCTTAACCACACCCATATTCAGTTATTTGCCTTTCCATTCATTTTATAGCTTCTCAATGTCTTCTTCAATCTTGCTTGAGCCTTTCAGGCTGCAAATTATCCACAGACCATACCATTTCTTTGAATTGTACGTGGCTATATTCAACTTTTATAAACCCTACTCACATGCTTAGAAAGAGCATCTATAACAATCTCCACAACACCTTTTGCTAGCCAATAATCAAAGAACTTAAAGGGGCACATCTCTAATTCTTCCACGCTTACTAATTTGACCCAGTGAAATTTCTATTCACGAACCGCAGATCAACAACCTTACATTCATCAACAAAAAGTTGGAAGTCCAACATACCCTCTTACTTCCACGCCCGAACAGCCCCTTTCTTCATGTTGAAGGACTGAATTGAAATCCCTGCCGAATATTTATATAGCTTTTAGTTTATTTTTCCAATTTACAAGCTTATTCCAATTCCATATAGGTGTTTGGATTAACTTCTCAAAAATAGCTCATAATCATGAAAAGATCAGGAGCAATTTTGTGTTTCAACTCCTTTTAAAAAGAAGCAGTTTAACTGTTTGGATAAAAATGCTGATAAAAAATAGTAATATTTAATTGATGTTAGATAAAATAGACAAATAACTAAAATAATTTTTAAGTTAACCAATAAATTGAATTATAGAATAAATAGATGCATAATTTGAAGAAAAATAGAAGGACATAAATGTCTTTTACTTGGTCAAAATAGCTCTTTTTTAAGTGTTCATGAGCTATTTTAGTCGTAACCAAACACTAGCTATTTTGTGCTCATAAGCTTGTTTGTCCAGCTCATGAGCTAATCCAAACACCATCTAAATGTCCCTCATGGATAAAATATGAAAATGAGTTATATATAAAGATGACATTGAAACCCTACGAACAAGGTTAACCTTTTAGTAGAGAAAGCCCTAACCTTTCTATGTAACCCAATATCGAATAATTAACACTTTTAAAAGATGAACGTGAGATCCTAGGTAAGTTTTTACACCACCATGACCCTTTCATCCCACATGGAGAGTATGCCTCCCGTAACTCTCATAATCTTGCCAAATGTAATTGCAGGAGAGAGGAAGCTTGAAAGGTAGTTTGTGGGAGACAAAGTTGTTTGAAATTGGATCTCTTAGTTTGTTTATTAGAAACCTGGTATGAGAACCTGTTACCAGTAATTTATTTATATTTACATACTGACCATGAAACTGTATTTTGGTTATTATTATAAATTCAGCTCTACTGCAAAGTGAAATGTTGTGGCTAGTAAGATGTATCATCTTTCATGTATTCACATCATGTAGTGGTGGCAGATTATCATTCATGGAATACAACCTTGACCCTTGCATCAGTTTCTGCAATTAGGCCCATAGTTACTTTACTAGGTTTAAATACTCAATGTATTAAAAGATAAGAATGAGATTTAGAATGCCAAAGATGGATCAAACAAATTAAATCGGATGGAATTGATGAACAAAAGACAAGAAGCTAGGAGGATCCAGGCATAGGCTTTCTGGCCATGCCTACGTCTTTGGGCGTGGTCTCAAGCATTTTGAATATGAAGCAGTACTTGTGTCATGATGGGATTGTCATTGAGGATATTTCACACTTGTTTGAGGCTCATTGGGATTGCTCACTTGTTCATACTTATCATGAGGTGAATACGGTTGTTGGCACCCTGGCCTCCAGTGGGCTGGGGAGCAGGAAATGTAGTATATTTTTATGCATATTACTGAGGAGGTTGAGCGTTGCTTGGCTAATGACAAACCGGTTGTGACTGTGAGGGTGGTTGCTGTTCCCTCCAGTTTCTGATTTTCATGTTTCCTTCCTGCTCCTCTTTGTAACATGTGAGGAAGCTGAGAGCAACTCCTAAAGGTTCATGAAGAGAATACGGAACAAGAAAAATAGAAGTACTAACATTTGTATACAGGGAAGCTTACCTTGATAATGAGCTAAAAATACGATGAAAAGTTCCTAAAATGAAAATAATAATATAATGAACCCTTTCTGTGTCTGTGTATGTTTTATGTGTGTATACGCTTGGATTGGCACCTGATGCTATTACATTTATCAGTTAAACTGTTGTGTACCTTTTGCACTAGTATTCAGGTTCATGAGAAAAATAATCTTCTATTTTCCTGACAGATAGTAATCAAGACGGTGTTAATAAAGCTACAGACAAAAAAAGACATTATATTAAAGTTCCAAAAATATATTGGGATCTTACACGCAAGGCTGTGCTTACTATGGAGTGGATAGATGGAATTAAGCTCACAGATGAAATTGGCTTGCAGAAGGCTAATCTGAACAAGAAGGAACTTATTGATCTGGTATGGGATGAATTCAATTGTCAAACTTAAATGTAGTGGTTGTCAGTGAACCATTTCTTTGTTTCTGTTGTGCATAAGCAGTCAGCTATGTACTTATAAGCTGTATTGCACACAATTTTTCATGTTTTCCAGAATTTTTTTTTTTTTTTGGCAGGGACTATGCTGTTCTTTGAAGCAGTTGCTTGAAGCAGGATTTTTTCACGCTGATCCTCATCCAGGGAACCTTGTTGCAACTAAAAATGGCCATCTTGCATATTTTGACTTTGGAATGATGGGGGATATTCCTCGCCATTTCCGTGTGGGGCTTATAAAAGTGGTAAGGGTTTTTATCTGATAGTTCTTACTCCTTACGACAGTTCACCTATGATCTATGAAGCACCAACACGGCACCCTTACTGCGTGTTCGGGTCCGACACGTGAATCGGACGTGATTCGCTACCCAAACGTGTCCAAACTGCGTGTTCCAGTCTTTTATAAGGGAGGAATCCTCCGCCTCTTATAGGTCTTGGGTCTTCTACTTCTCTCCCCGGGGGCCCGTTTGTAGCCCCGCGACTTCTTATTTGGCCTGGTGGGCTAAGCAGGCCCAACACTATTTGTATATCAGTAGAGGCTAATACGATGAATCATGTTTCAATTAGAAAACAAATGACAAATTATATACTCACTATATCAATAATCGTTATATTTATTCTTTACATTTTAGTGAAAAAGGTACTTTTTGATATTGCTAATATAACTTTTAAAGGTTATTTCATATATGGATTTCAATATATTGAATTCCTCTTTTCCTGGAGGAAATAGTTGGAAAATGCATATGAGTCGTTAAAATTTAAGATAGTAACTTTGGGATTTAAATTTGATGTGGAATTCAGATAGAGATAAGAATGACATTAGCTATAAGATGAACTAACATCTATCAGTGGTGTGGAGATTACAGTTTATAACAGTTAGAATTTTGTAGTGGAACAATAGGGGAGTAAAGAATGTGATGTACACTGCGATTTACAAGACGGTGGTCACATAAAATTTGTGTTGGATTTGGCACAAACTTATCTTATGGCGCAACAAATGAGATGTTGGAAACCCAGGCCACACTTTCGGTTGAACCGTATGTTTGCACTAATGATCTGTGATCTCGCTCGAAAATTTGAATGTTTATGTTAGTGACATTACTTCAAAATTAAAATTGTCACTTTTGGAAGTCCAATTATATGTCAAGTTGTCAACAAAATTCAGAAATTTACTTGCATGCTTAATCAGGCAGAGATATGCCTGAATGCATCTCGTAGTGAGTGCTCTGCATACTACTGAATGATGGAGCGAGACCACCTTATTAGGGTTTCTAGGCTATTTTGTAATTTATTTGTATTAGGAAATTGATTAGGTTCATATGATATTTTTTATTTATTGTTTATGTGTTTCCTATTACTGATTAAAACACTATAATACTAAAACACTTGTTAAAGGCTCATAAGCCCATTTTTATGAATCTGTCAGTTTAATATATATATATGTGTGTGTGTGTGTGTGTATTATTTATGCTAAATGAAAAATTAGCAGTACATATAAAATGATATACATATATAATAAATATTTTTAATAAAAAATTCACGTGTAGGGTGCAGAAAAAATGAAGAATCGTGTCGTGTGTAGGAATCGGTGCATCAGTTTGCCCAGCTAGTAGAATATCATGTACTATAGTTTCAGTCCATCTTTCACATCAACATTTAATTGTTTAGGCTTGGATTCTTCTTTTATACTATTGTGTAATTGTCAATTGCTTTACAGTTCCCCATCTTGTATAGTTGTATGCTTTAGTTGTTCCTTTGCAATTTGCTCTCATTTTGTATATATATGTGGAAACTTAAAGGATTGATAATGCAAAGGAGTGAGATAAATGGAATGAAGAGAGTGAACACAAGAAATACGTGCTTCGGCCATAAGGCCTACATCCACACCCAATTGCCTAAAGGGCTAAATATATTATCACTCACTTGATGTGCTAAGTACGAATGACCCGTATTTATAATGGGTGTAGGAGAACTACATATTAGGAATACAAATACAAGAATCAATCTAAATCTCATATTTTGCTCTATTTACTACACAATCAAATATTTTGATTTGCTAAGTAATCAAATCCCATGATACATGAGAAATCAGCATATTCCAGCAATATTGACAGAACTTTTCTTGTCTTGTGCACTTTTGGCCGACCTGTGCGATTTGATGGTTTCTTCTTTCATGCTTTGGCAGGCAATTTGCTGTCAATCTTCTGTATATATTATGATAGAAATTGCACACTTCAGCTGACTGTTGTGCATTTGTCTTACTGTTGTATATATTTCAATGTAACTTGTCTTCCTTTCAGCTTGTGCATTATGTTAACCGGGACTCACTGGGTTTAGCAAATGACTTTCTTTCTTTGGGATTTATTCCCGAAGGGGTGGATATACAATCTGTTTCGGAATCACTGACAGCAGCCTTTGCTCAAGGAAGAAGACAATCTCAAGATTTCCAGGTTCACACTTCTAATCTAATGCTTTTACCATCAAACATTATAATGATGGGCAGTAATTGTGTGTGTTTGTGTTTATATTTAACTTACTACAATTTGTAAGATTTAAGCATCTCCCAAACTAAACAAAATTCGCTCTGAGCTCTTATTTCAGAATACTTAGATTTGAGCCTCTCCGGAGCTAACTTTGTTAACTATTACTCTTGCACTGCATATTAGGGTGTAATGAACCAGCTATATGATGTCATGTATGAATTTAACTTCTCTCTTCCTCCGGACTATGCCCTGGTGGTAAGAGCGCTGGGATCACTAGAAGGTACAGCAAAAGCTCTGGATCCCGACTTCAGAGTTATTGAGAGTGCATATCCATTTGTTATTGGGAGACTACTTGCAGATCCAAATCCTGATATGAGAAAAATATTGAGGGAACTTCTCATCCGAAATAATGGATCCATAAGGTGGAATCGACTAGAGCGTCTGGTATGTTTCATTGATGCAATGCTTGTATGTATAAGTAAATGCTATTCTGAATGAAAAGGCCCGTCGTCAGTTCCTTTCTTGTGATGCGTGCTTCATAATATAATTCTTTTGTCAGTCCTTTATATTCTTTGAGATCAATATTCTTGAATGTATGAATTTGTGAAAACCTTGTTAGGACATTATTTGGGTAATTTGATTTGAAGCCTCAGACCTGAATGGTAGACATGCTGTGGTTGTATTGTATCACCAGTTCAAGCAATAGAAAATTTCCATCTTCCATTAACTACAACTAGTGTTACGGGTCAACTTATTTGTGCTTGGGTAGAATTCACACTCGAAACCAAGCTTACTAGAGGGGTTGCCCAACCCCCTTACAAGTGATCCCTTAACCCCATCATCTACCGATATATATATTTCTTTTCTATTTAAAATCGTAAAAGACCTCACCCTTCGAGCCTTGTTAAGTTAGCACTAACAGTCAGGCGGTGATGGGCTCTAGTGTAGGCGCTCTCACCTGGTGGGTCCTTTTATTTGAGTTGGCTATTTTTTATTAGGCGGTGATTGGCCTTTTCTTTTGCGTTGGCTATTTCGTATTTCAAATGTTTCCCCCGCTCAAAATATTTTGGATGGGTACCTGCACATAAAGGTGGTCCTTAATCTCCTAATGGAATTCATGGTGATCTGTAGTTTATACAAATAGTATTGTAGTTTGATATTCAGAACAATGTTAATGTAGCCTAGTCACTGCATATATTTTGGCTTGAATTCAAGACTGCTTTTCTAATTTTCTTCAAATGTTCTCTCTCTCTTGGTTCATTTCAACAAAAATTTAGTTAGTTTTTTTTTTTTTTTTTTTTTTTTTTTCCTTTTTAGTGTTGTTTGCTTTTAGTTTTTATGAGAAGGCATCTGTGTTTTTTCAGATAGCAGCAATATCTGAACAAGCTTCTGAGTCAACTGAGGAACATCCCAACTCTAGAGCATTTTCAACAAATATTTTGGAATGGAAGTCGTTTGACATGCGTGCTGTTGTTTCGGCCACTGAAGATCTTTTCGATTTCATTTTGTCTGATAATGGTCATATGGTTCGTGTTTTCCTTCTCCGTGATATAATAAAAGCAGCTGATATATTCCTACAGGATGAAGCCTGCATATTCAACGAGAGGATGGAAGCAAAAGAGATGTCAGAATCAGAGGTTTGTCTAAAGTTATCTTATTACTTGATTCCTTTTATTTCTGGAGTGAGTACTCAGCGTGCGTTTGTAATATTTTCAATCCTCTTGTTTGGCAGGAACATGCTACAATCACAAGGGTGGTTAATGGTTTTCGATATTTTCGTCAAGCTATAAAATTGGCACCTGAGGTGTGGATGGCAATGTTCATAAGGCTCTCATTGAAGTCTGAGGTTCATAGGTTCAGTTTGGACATTATATCGGCTTTACTTATGCATTTTAGCCATAGATTTCCTCAAAATTCTTGGGTTTGTATGTCTAGACTTCTGCACAAGCTTGTAAAAGATCTCAGTTCTTCTGATTTACACAATGATTAAGTCATTATTTATTTGTTATTATGGGTATCAGTTTTGGGCTTTTAGAGCATCACAATATAGGTCCAAATAGCATTGGGACCTTAAAAGGGCCTTCATAAAATAAAGAAATTATGGATGTATAGAAACCTTTAAGAGGTTTGGTCCCTCTTAAGAAGCCTTGGACCTTAATGAAGCTTAATTTTTTATTATTTATTAGCCAACAGTATAATACTATTTAACAAATGAAGATAAAAATTCATACAATATAATATATATTATATGATAATTTGGTATTCAAATTGATTCCCGACAACAACGTAGAAATTTTATATTATTAAGGACTTTTGATGATGTGACAAGTCCAAAACATAATATATTACATATAGGAACTCAATTTGAGTCCTAAAAATGTTAATGCTCTTATAGTAGATAGACGATTTGTGTGTGTAAACGATATTTGGTATCTCTCACCCACTTGAGAGTATATCGGCTTAAATGAGGAGAGAATAGAAGGGTGTTTAGTTGCACAAAAAATTATTGTTTTCCAGAAAAAATTTGATGACCAATTGCAAATTGTATTGAGTTATACCATTTCTCAAGAAGAAGATAAATGGGTTAAAGGCATAAGTGGTACCCAAACTTTAGCAGAATATTCAATTTAG
>JAYMTH010001793.1:0-13915 GCA_036897465.1 Pelargonium australe | reverse complement strand
GTGAGAGAGAGGAGGGCTTGCTGGATCGTCGCACGGCGTCGCTCGTCTCCGGCGTCGCTTGTCTCGCACGGCGGCTCCGAGAGCAGCAGCAGCGGAGCGATCCGCTTCAGATCGACTCCATCTCCGCTTCAGATCGACTCCATCTCCGCGCTCGAGCTCCGCGACACAGCAGCGACGGCAGCTTCAATTGCTCCGGCTCCGGCAAGGACAGCGACTGCAGGAGCGGGGGTTGAAGGTTGGGTCTGGTCGCGGGAAGATGGAGGCGAAATGGGAGGTGGACACCGATGGAGATGGCGGCGGGAAGTGGTGTTTCTCGGCTGTTTGGGGGGTCTCTCTATAGAATTTCTTTCTTCTCTTTGAATATGTGTATTTTTTGCTCTCTGAAAGTCTCCTCTCAAAATGAATCGGCTCCCCCCCTCAATTTCTTGCTGATTGTGTCTGTTTATGGAGCAAGCATGGAGTGAGTGGAATATGGGTGTTGAGGAAAACACGGAGTAGGGGCTGTAATGGGGGACAAGTAGAATGGCTGAGTGGAGGTGGTGGCTGGATTTGGGGAGTGTAAATTATTATTAGCGACGTCGAAAGAGAGAAGAGAGAGAATTTTCTGGCAAAATTATAAATTTTTCGGCTAAAGTATGAATTTTCCGGCGAAAGTATGATGTTTCCGGCGAAGATGATGAACATGTTCGTGATGAAGAAGAGGGTAATAGAGTGAAGGGTATTTTCTGAATTTAAAAAAAACAGAGGTCATGTGCAGGACACATGACTTAAAATTTGGAATATTCCTTTAACTTTGACGAAAAACTCAATTACACGTTAAATGACAAACTTATGGGTGGTAAAAGTAACAACATGATCTTTAGGATGTAATATTGCTATCTAAGAGAGGAGGTGCGTGTAATTTTCCCTTAAAAAAAATATTTTTTGAAATATCTGGCAGAGGCAGAGCAAACCCATAACACACTCACTCTTTCTCTGCCACTAGCATTGCCCACCCAACTTACTGACTCACCAAATACAGCAGCAACACACACTCTGCACATATGGAAACACCAGACTGTCTGCCAAAAGCGTATCCTTTTCTTCCTTTTTAGTGGACACATTAATGTCCATTTGGGTCTGCATAGATGGTGCAGATGCTGAAATGAGGAATCAAATTTCAAAACTTCATCTTTTCATGTAAAAAGGTCAGAGTCAATTACATATCTCATGTCTGATGATTTCTTTCAACAAAAATGAGTCAAGGCAATGAATTTTCTGTCAATTGGGTACTTGCTTCTTTGACTCTTTTATCTACCTTTCGGTTATTTTTTCTGATTATGATTATGGGTTTTCATTTTCTCAAGGTTTATATGGTGCAACTTATGACTCGGTACTTATTTTTGTTGTTGTAGTTGTTGGATCGTTAGATGCAGTTTCTATTGGTCTGATTGTTGTTTTGATGTTCTGGGATGTGAAATCTCATTGACTTAGAGCTTAGGACTTGTTTTCTGATTATATAGCCTTTTCCTTTGGATTATTTGATTGATTGGGCATTAATATTTGTGGTTTTCCAGAAACCCTCAACTTTTTCTTTCCTGGGGATGTGAGATTGTCATATGTGTATCAACATATTTGATTCTTTTCATTTTGGGTATTTGAGGACTTGGGGTTTTCAAATTGTAGGAGTAAAATTTCAGTTTCAGGAAACTGGGTTGTGCTCTTCAGCTCTTGCATGTTGTACTTCTTTTCTATTCATTTTGGTATTATATAAGCTAAATCAGATTGTTTGTCTATTAAAGTCAGTGTTCTCACTTCTCAGTACCTATCTATACTGCTTAGCTTGATTACACAATTGAAATCTGGGAGCTCATTATTATGTGTTGACATTTTTATACTGATTAGTAGGTACTTAGGCTGATGGTTTTGGGTCTATCCAAATTCTCCCTGGTTTTGTTATATGCTGGATTATCATTTCGTGGCGAATGTTGTATTTCTGTTTCCTGCGATACATTCTAATGTATCTTTTGTTGTTCTGTGTTGTAAAGATGGACCGAAGTGGATGAAGATGCTGTCTTCAGTGACCTTGCTAAGTTATCTGGAAGTTTGTGAAGCCTGAAGGTCCTACTGAAATCACTGGTTTGATCTTCAACTATCTCCAACTGCGTCTGAGATCCAAGCAATTAATTGGATTTGTGGCGATAAATAGATGTCAAGACTCATTGGGGGTTGAACATACGGTATTGTTGTGCTCAAAAGTTTTCGGTTAGTCTATACTCTCCTAGTTTTACTAACCGTGTCCCAGCTCAAACATGGGAGAGGAATTGATATTTCAGCAGCGATGGGAGTTCAGGAAGAGAGATAATGACTTTGAATCTTCCAGTGATGATTCAAAATCACATTCAAGTAGTGAGCCAGCTTTCAAGAAGCACCAACTGGTTCCAAGTTTTGTTTCATGTGAAGACGATGAAACCAATAATAGTCCAGCTCTTCAACCGGACGCTGAGACTAATCTTAATGTGGATCCAAAAAAAAATGGGAGAGCTAAAAGAGTGCAGCGTGGACGGAGTAAGAAGGATAAATTGGCTTCCGGTGAGATGGGGAAGAGTTCTCAAAAAGGATTCCGTCGAGGAAAGGCTAAAACCAGCACTTGTGAGACTGTGCCTGCATTGGATGGTCTTAAAATGTTCATGGAGTCCTTGGTAGATGATCTCAAGGGAACGAGAGAAAACTTATTTGCATGGATGAAGGATGAAATGCAAAAATTGGTGGCAGATGTTAATGTTCCACAATCATCACATAGAGAAGGCTGTTATGAAGAAGAGAACATCCAAGTTCAGCACCAGAGAAACTTCGAGGGCAATATTGATGTGCAGCCTCAAAACAATGTTCAAGGGAATGTAAAGGCACAGCATCAGAAGGTCTTCGAGTCCCAAGTGAAAGTAAAGAGGACTGTTAAGAGAAAAAAGGCTGACAAATCTTCCCAAGCAATTGAAGATCAAGCTGGTAATGGTCAAGCCACTAGATGCAAAAAATCAACTAAAAAGGACAAAGTAGTGGCATTGGAATCATCTGCCAATCCAACTTTTGAATCAACTCCCTCTGACCAGAATGGCCAGCAACAGCTTCAGAATCAGAACTTTGCTCTTGGCACACAGACTCAAAATTGCAATGTTGGATCTCAAGAACTTTCTGTTCAGTGCAGGAAGATTATTGATCTTAGCACCTCCTCGCAAGTACTTGAAAACCGGGCTGATCTTGGCCAAGTTGCTAGATCCCGGACATCAGTAGGGAAGGTCGGAAATGAAAGGTTGGGCTTACCAACTCAACACCCACATTGCTCGTCTATTACTTCTGATCAGAATGCTCTACTGCACAATCAAAACAACTTTGAATCAGGCATTAGATATGCAACACCAATTGAAAAGGACATCAGAAAAAGGTTTGGGGTTTCTGTCAAGCCAAATATTTCATCAAATCCCTCTGGTCAGGTAGATTCTTCAATGTATTTAACATTACCTTCTGTCTTAACTGAACCCTGCTTTGAGAACAACAAGCTTGATATGTCTTCATACAATTATATGCAATCGAGAATTTCTGGGAGCAGAATGGATGTGAATTTGGAGAGATCAAACCCAATGCTTGATGCTAGTGCTCGTTGCCAATACTTTCCAGGCTTGCAGCAAGAAGAAAGAGTTGGAAAGTTTGCTCCCATTAGTTCCAGAAGTATTGGTTGTCTCAGCCAAAATAGCTCCCAAAACACTAGTACTGGAAATGGTTTCCCAATACCATTTCATCAGAGTATGGATGCTGGTTTCAGCATTCGTAGTCAAGCCAGTTTGGATAATCAATCTCGGGATATTTGGGGTCTGAGGATGAATGGAGGAGTCATAAGGTTTACCGGGGAAAATCATACTTTTACCGGGAAGCTACATTTCTAACAACTTCAACAGCCATTTGAATTATAAAACTGACAGTGGACTCTTGTCATTTCAAGCCTCGAGCTTCAAGGATGGTCCCCTACCCCCGAAGTAGTTTCTCTGGAATAGATACAACACCTTCTCAGGTTATTGTTTCATAAAAAACACATGGATTTCTGTTTCCTTCATTATCCGTTTCAGTTCAAAACTGAGGCTACTTTTCAAATTTCTACAAATCAGTCATTATTTACCCGTTGAGAAGCACAAGTTTAAATTGCATACTGGCAATTCTTTGTTTTGGAGAAATGTAGAAGAACCTAATTGTGACATTGGAAACAGATTAACTTGCTAGTGTAGAAGCTTTTCCCATCTTTGTTTGGTGTCAGAAGTTAAATTGCTCTTCACTGTGTTTCTTTGGTTAAAGTGACAATTTATGTGTGCTAATGTTTCATTTTTTGTGTGTTGAATGTCAATGGAATCAATATTTGCCATTGTTGTCTGTCTGTGATATCATGAACTTGCACAACACTATGCTATTCTTGGGCACTTGGTAAGATCTTATATCTTTGCCACTTGCAGAGATTTGATAAGAATAAGAAAGATTCATGTAACTTTACAAGATGAGTCAATTAAGATTTGAGACAACTTTCACAGAATCATACCCTTTCAGTTCTGAGTTGGGACATGCATGGCCTGTCTTTTGATGGTGTGTAGCAAATTTTCTAGTTTTGGGGCTGTTGTGGATAAAAGATTAAATGTTGCACTTGTACTACATGACCATGCCTAAGCCTAACCAGAAACCAACCTTCCACTTCCTCATCTTTGCTCTTTTATTTCAAAACATAGATGGTCATGCCCATATGACATGCTTGTCAAAGGACACTGAACACTGGCCCCTTGTGCCACTGCTAAGACCATTCAAATTTATGGATTATTTCATGACTGCCCCTTCACTTACACTTAAATTATGAAGTGAGCTTCTCCTACCTTTTTCATCCCATATTCATCCTTAAGAAGTGTTAGACTTTGGGACTTGCATTTTCCGGCGGGTAACCAGACAATTTTTCGTTTTTTTTTTATTTCTTACAATAATTGCAAAGAATATTGATCAATAATTTGTTTTTCATTTATGTTTTTATGAATCGAGACAAAACAGTATTTTACTTTTTTTAAAGAACAAAATTTGAATTTTAAAGTTTAAGGTAGTTGATTGTCGCGAACAAATAATGTTAGAGATGTATGTGTCGTGAATTTATAAATTAGATATTTATCTGTTTGTGTACAAAACCACATAATTTTTGTGTGTAATTACCCGAAAAATAAAAATGAAGGGCTTTCTTGCAAATCTCCGGTGTGAGCCGAAACAAATATGGAAATCTTAGGAAGATTAGGGCCAGAGGGAAAATAATGATTTCCCGCGGATGTGCGTCTAATAACGAACTAATCCGAATGAAACGACATCGTGGCATTCACTGTAGCAGTGTTCGTTACGACATCGCTTTAACGGCCACTTGCTATCTTGGTAAACGTCACACTCTGCAACATCACTTGTCTTCGTTACCTCTGTAGATCCACTCCGTATTTCATTTCCAATATATAAATATATATTTGAATATGTACTCAGCGAGTAGCTTTCTGCTAATAATTCATAGTATTTTCTGTTTGTGCTAAGAACCAGAGGCTCTCTCTTCTTCTTCTTCTTCTTCTTCTCTCCAGAGCTTGTGATTGGTGATGCAGAGGAGGTGAACGTAGCTGGGTAGTGTTAAATCTCGCTGGGAGGGTTCGAGTGATCCATGGATTCGCGAGAGCTTTCCTGGATCGTGCTTGCATCAACATTGATTTGGCTACTGTGCAATAATCCAGCTCTGGTCACAGCAGGGGACATAGTGCACGACGACGATTCAGCTCCCAAGAAGCCCGGCTGTGAGAACGACTTCGTTTTGGTACGCTGTTTTTCTCTACGACCCATTTCTGATTTCTGCAATTTCTCACATGGGTCTTGCTTAATTTGTGATTTTTTTTTTCTTTGGATTATGAGGTCTCTTTGTGACTGTGAGGTTCATGATTGGATTGGAAGGTAGAACTGTGGAGAGAGTAGTATTGGCTTGTTACTTGTTTCTCCAGTTAGAATAGAAATTGGGTTTGGGGATCAGAATTGATATCAACCTAGTTTTCTCTTACTTTGTTGAGTAGCAGTAGAATGCTGAATTCAGGTTCTTATTATTGTTCCTTTAAATTCCATAATTTATGATTATTTTTTAGTTTGAGCTGGGGTTTTCTCTTGGTTTTCATTACATATTTCTTGCTTCTTTTGTCCATGCATTTTGTTCTTGTGATGATTTTCCATGTTCTTTATAGATTTTTTTTTTTTTTTTTTTTTATAGTTTTTTTTAGTTTTGGGATTTATGTAATAAATTATTGATATGGTCATAAACCATAACCCCCATTTATTTTGTTCCTCTTTTTGGCCTCTAAACTATCACAAAATGAGAATGCTCCTTTGAGTTATACAATATGACGGGGAAAGAAATGTACTTATGTTTCTGTTCGAAGCTCCTCTTAGTCTGGCACGGTCCATAATGTAGTCAAAATGTTGGATCTGTTCTGGTTTGTACAAATATTGGGTTTGCTTATATTATACAAAGCTTCTTAGTGTTGCTGTTACTTTTGTTCAGCCTAACAGCAGTTATATCATACAATGTACATCAACCCATTATTTATTTTAATAGGTCAAAGTTCAAACTTGGGTTAATGGATTAGAGGACAGTGAATTTGTTGGCGTGGGTGCTAGATTTGGCACTGCTATTGTGTCAAAGGAGAAAAACGCGAACCAAACTCGTCTCACCCTTGCAGATCCTCGCGATTGTTGTAGTCCGCCAAAGAATAAGGTTCTCTTTCTGAACGTGTATTTATAGATGTATTTGCATCACCGTGCATATAGGGAAAATAGTATATGTTTATTGATACCAATGCTTTTGTGCACTAACTTTTGCTAGCTTACTGGAGAGATCATCATTGTTAACCGAGGTAACTGCAAGTTCACAACCAAAGCAAATAATGCACAAGCTGCTGGTGCTTCTGCTGTCCTCATCATAAATAACCAGAAAGGTAAGCAACATATGTTTTCTAATCCGATGTGCGTTGAGATCAACTTCATAAGCTATGACAGTTTTATCGTGCCACCTGTAATATATATAGTAAAAATAACATTGTCACCAGTCTCATTATTCCATCTGTGAAACAAATAGAAATGGAACATATCCCTAATGAGTTGGGGTCTGCTACCATTATTGAAATGTCACAAACTTATTTTTCTCTCCTGCAGAACTTTACAAAATGGTTTGTGAACCAGATGAAACTGATTTGGATATACACATATCAGCTGTCATGCTTCCGCAAGATGCTGGTGCAAGCTTGGAAAAAATGATAATGAATAATTCGTCTGGTAAGTTTTACCATATTAGACATAATGATTATGCAAATTTTTTTTTTAAATGTAATTAATTATCCACATAATTTCTCTTTCTAGTTTCTGAAAGATAAGTGATAACACCTCTGTCTAGTGACTTTTGGCACAATGTTAAGGTTGTTGCCTTGTGACCTTTAGGTCATGAGTTCGATTCAAGGAAACAATCTCTCTGCATAAGCAGTGGTAAGACTGCTTGCATAAATTACCTTCCCTAAACTTCACGATGAGGAGAGCCTTGTGCACTAGCCGATAATGATTGTGGCATTTGTCTGGCAGTAGCTGCACCATCACTACCTTTTTAGTAGCTTTCTAAAGTTCTAGGCTTTTTGCAGTGTCTGTGCAATTGTACTCTCCACGAAGACCACTAGTTGACATAGCTGAAGTATTTTTATGGTTGATGGCTGTTGGTACAATCTTGTGTGCATCTTATTGGTCTGCATGGAGTGCCAGGGAAGCAGCTATTGAACAGGACCAGTTATTAAAGGTAATCTTTTGTCGATTTGAGCTAATTCACATGGCATGGATTTTTCCATCAGTTTCTTCTTGTAGCTGTAATATATCTTGCTGATATGAACATTTTTGTTGTTGTTGTTGTTGTTGTTGTTGTTGTTGTTGTTGTTGTTGTGTCATTGTAGGATGCTGCAGATGAGGTTCCAAATGACAAACCCTTGGGTGCTAGTGGTATTGTAGATATCAACACAACGTCAGCAGTCTTGTTTGTTGTTATTGCTTCATGCTTCTTGGTTATGCTTTATGAGCTTATGTCATATTGGTTCATTGAGCTATTGGTGGTTCTTTTCTGCATAGGCGGTGTAGAGGTATAACTTTAACGTTCTCACACCCTAATTAAGTATTTGAAAATGTTGCCACCTTACCCACATGTGTCCTCCAAACTTTTTCTATAGCATATGAAAGGAACGTAGTTGAATTAACCTTATTGCTGTACCTACTTTTCTAACTTTTCCTTTTTGGATCAATTCTGACTTCATAGACTCATGTGCCTGCAGGGTTTGCAAACTTGCTTGGTTGCTTTATTATTCAGGTGTGTTATTTAATTCAGTTATTTCTTTCTTTCTTTTTTTATAATGCCTTGGCTTAATAGTAGAAGTATGCATGTTTGTCACCCTTTTAATATTTGCTAAAGCAATGGCAGAAATATATTTGAGTGCATGTGTGGAAAGAAAGTATGCTTTGAGGTGATAACTGTGAAAAGATAAAGAAAAAAAAATAGCTAGAAGATAAAGAAAATTATGTAAGTTAAAAATGAGATAATAGATTTGGCTTGGAAGCCAATGTGACTGGTGCTAGCTCTATCTAGCTGACTGGTATGTGAATGCTTAAGAGAGTGCTCTCTGACATGGTTTACGCTATTTATTTACTGTTTCTTGTGGCAAATCTTTTATGTAGACTAGTATGTATATATGTGTCATCCCTTTGTTTGTATTTGTTTTTAGAGCGACTTTTGACAATTTTGTTGGGGCTGCTAAAAAAGAACTTGCAGCACTAAGATAGGAGTTTTTATATAGTCATGCATATCATTAGATTACACAAAGGATGCTCTCTCAGTTCCATAGCTTAAGAAACAAATTGTTTCTTGTTTCTTTAAGATCTAAAACAAAAAACTTGACCCTTCCACAGGTGGTTCAAACAGACAGGAGAATCTTACATTAAAGTCCCATTTTTTGGTGCTGTCTCATACCTTACGTTGGCTGTCTGTCCATTCTGTATAGCATTTGCTGTTCTCTGGGCAGTTTATCGTAATGTCTCTTTTGCCTGGATTGGTCAAGATATACTTGTAAGTAAATCATTTCCCTGCATAATGTATAATATTTATTTGAGCCTAATTCTCAAAGAATTTCTGAAAATCTTATTCCTTGCCTATGGGTTTCCGGTTTCCCTGTTGCTTAGGAAGACTGACAATTTTTTAAAATATGGATCAATAGCAAAAGAAACTTCTATTTTTGTAAAACAGTTAGAAGCGAAACAATTGAGGCCTTCTGTTTCATGCTACAGTTGTTATTTCTACAGAGTTTTCTCAAGCACAAGTCTCTTTTAAAAATTCAAATTAAGCATCCAATGAGTTCTGACTATAATTAATTATGTTTTCAAGATATATAGTAAGATCAAAACTTAAAATGGATGCTAGAAAAGAATTATAATGCCTATTGCAAGTATGAATTGGGCTCGTTATTCTTGATGCATGTGCTTGTATGGAAAGAATGCAATATATGATCTATTTCTTTGTTTTGTTCAATGATCAGGGTATTGCGCTGATAATCACGGTGCTTCAGATTGTCCGTATACCTAATCTGAAGGTAACGATCCAAACTCCTTGTACTTTCTGGCAGACGGAGAACATATTTAGGCTTTAGTGGACAATTTATATCAGGAAAAAAGAAATGACGTTTACACATAGGATATTTACCATCCCTTTTCTGCTAGTCGTGTTATAGTTCTTACTTTAGTAATTGATATTAGTATATGTTTCAGATAACAGTTAAAGTTGTGAATTTGTCTCACTGTTGCACATTTTCCATTGATGCGTAATCATATTTGAGTTATTAATCCTGTGATGCAGTAGGGATTTCCTTTCCATGGTTGCTGGCAACGGGTTAGTTAGGAATTGTATATAAGTTCTACAACTACAAAATAAGAATTCAAACTATACGAATTTAACCTAATATTTCAATTGTGAGTTCAAATGTTTGATTATACATTTATATAGTCATTTTCAACATTAATAATCGATTAAAACTGAGGAAACATTTCATCCCCATCCCACCCTCCTGCAGGGAAAACCCTCCCCGTTTGTGGCGGTGTGTGGGTTTTGCAAGTCTTGTGAAATCTCCCTTATAAATTCTTAATTCAAGTGGAGCTGATTGTAGTAGCATAATTTCCAATATTCTTAGTGATATGATCCAATATTCTAGTTACTAATAAATTCTCAGTATTTTGTCATGATGATAAGTTGCTTAGAGGTGAAAGTTTAATATTCCTCGTAATTAAGTATACCTTTTTACTAATATAATTTTTTGGGGTTTGAAAATCAGGTCGGTACAGTTCTTCTCAGTTGTGCTTTCTTGTACGACATCTTCTGGGTGTTTCTTTCTAAGAAGTTATTTCATGAAAGTGTGATGATCGTTGTATGTACTCTTAATCATACCCATCATGACTAATTTTTTGTTTTGGACTATTAAGGTATAACAAAGGCTGATAGTATTTAACTCCTCCCGTCGTTTTCATAGGTAGCTCGTGGTGATAGGAGTGGAGAGGATGGTATACCAATGCTATTGAAGATCCCTCGCATGTTTGATCCATGGGGTGGTTACAGCATCATAGGATTTGGCGACATCCTTTTACCAGGATTGCTGATAGCCTTTTCTCTTAGGTAAAAGCTTTGTACCCTTCTCATACTTGCAATTGCAAGCTTTTACTTCCTTAATAATTTAATGTCCTCTGATGGTTTTCAACATCCTTATTTAGCCATTACAATAATGAAATTCCTTTGATGTTTCTTGATCACCATTTTCTTCTGTCTGGAATCACTAGTTTTTGTAGAACTCTATGTTTAGTGTTTTAACCAGATTAATATGACAAAAAGCTGCATACAGATTATTTATTCAAAAGTTCTGTTGCGCTCTTCCCTTGGCAATGTGTTTCCTTTGACTGAGTTCCTTCCTATTTCAAAATGCACCTATGCTCAAAGAGAAGGGAAGTTGAACATATTAGAGCAGCAGATTCCAGTAAATAGATGTATATTTCAAAAATTCTCTCCCCCTCAGCTAAGAAATTTATGAAATTTGTTATTTGGCATGTTTTGGGCTAGTGAAAGATCAACAAGACATCCTTCTTCAGCTAGTGAGTATAATCAATATTGTCCTGTTGAATAATGTCATATTAATACTTGGGCCATCTCTGCAGATATGATTGGCTTGGAAATAAGACTCTTCGAGCTGGATATTTCTTGTGGGCAATGTTTGCTTATGGATTAGGTAAGAAATAATACATCCAATATCCTTCTCTTACAAACTTGATAAATTTTAGACAATTGCAAAAGAAAACTATTAGGGTATATATCCCTAGTTTTTTGTTGTTATTTTTTCTGCATGCCTTTCATATTATAGCCTTCTCTAAATGACGTATTACTCTCGGGATCAATGACAGGTCTTCTCATTACATATGTTGCCTTAAACTTGATGGATGGGCATGGTCAACCAGCTCTCCTTTACATTGTCCCCTTCACACTTGGTAAGTTTCGTCATGACAAGGCACCAAGCATGCTAGATATAGTTGAAATGTTGGATGGATTTATTTCCTGCAATTTTCTTTGGTTTAATGTTATAAACAATCCTTCAACTACACTCGCATATCATACATGATCCTCCAGCCATTTTCAAATTCAGCATTGATATTTGTATTATTCGATTTCATCACCATTTATCAAAAGAATATCTATTTAACTTCTGTTTTATCCCAAATTTAGCACACGCCATAACTTTCATTCATTGAGCACATGAGCTAAATACAAGACTAAATAGAACATATATTGTCTGTTAAAATTTAGAAAACAATAGATTTTGGGAACTATATGTTGAGATAGAATAGTTGAAGATCAATGATGATCTGAAATATAGTTGAATGATCAAATATAAATGTATAGATAGTTGGAGGATCAATGACGAGCATAACCGATTTCCTTATAACAAAATTTACATGTTACTATAGGTACCCTTTTGACATTGGCAAAGAAGAGAGGTGATCTGAAGCTTCTGTGGACAGAAGGGGAACCAGAAAGACTCTGCCCCCATTTCCAACTCCAACAAAGTGAAGAACTGAGTGAAGAAAATTAGAGGCAACTCATTTGTCAATAATACATTGTAATGTTGTAGTAATGTATTGCTGATAATCTGTCAAGGAAACAGCCTGTCAGAAACAAGGTTAGCCTAACATAATAGTATGTTTTATTTGTATCAGTTTTCAAATGACCTTTAGATTACATTCCACTCAATTTATCAATAAAGAATAGTTGCTTATCTGCCACTCTCTCTCAAATTAAGTTGTGTAATATGACTTATTTAATTAAGTATTATTAGTATTATAAAAGATATACTTGAAAAGTGAGGTTGAAGCTACTGATTGAGGTGTATCAACAAGATATGGTTTTGCAGATTGATGATTGAGCAAGAAAGGAAGGTGTCAGAGCAAAACATTCCAAATTAAGGTATTGTGTGGCTTGCAAATGCAATTTGATCATCTCAATCTCTTCTTTGGGAAGATTAGAATCAGAATCACCAATTTTCACCAAGCAGCAGACAAGGCAGCTTTCAGGTGAGTGCCACAGATGTTGACAGATGTAGTTTGGGGTGTTGGACCATTTCCTCTCACATAGCTGGACAAATGACAGCCACCAATTGGAGAAAATGGCAGACACCAATTGCCAATAAGCTCCCATCAGCTCCAATATTAGTTGAAAGAGAATATATTCCATAATTTTACCTTTATCCTCATACAATAGTAATTGGTTTATAAGGAAGAGGGTCTATTGCATGGAGGCTGATGTAGCGTATTGTCACGTCCCGAAAGAATGGGTCTCTCTCAGACAATTTAAGGATGTTTTTCGTCATGTAGCATGCTCCTATACTTGCGAGACGGATGCTGATCAGTGTACTACTTGTGCAGGTATAACCTCATTTGCCCGAATATGTGCTTATATTGCTTGACGCCCATGGAAAATGCTGGCCCCTCTCCTCATAATTAACGGGAGGTTTGGGGCGCCGCGCGGGTGCGGTTCTCTCGGTTCGTGACACTAGTCCTAGCCAAGTCCTAGCTCTAACATACCCTAAGACTCCCGTCGACTCAGTAGAGCTAATGATTTGAGTTTTTTTTATTGGTTCTTTCGAGTTGAGTTTAGAGGATCAAACATTGTGAGTTTTGGTTTTGAAGTTTGTAGTGTCAAAACTTAATTGGGTGTGATTTGCATGTGTGACCCAACGTGATAAATGTGAATCGAGTTTCGGGTGTGGCTTCTTCTGGTTCTTGTTGTTTGTGGTCTCTTCTTGCTGTTGGTGTCGCCATTGGTGTGACACAAAACATTTGATCAATGATCTTATTGTTTCGGTTTTGAAGTTTGTAGTGTCAAAACTTTTGAAAATAATGCTTTAGATAGATTTTTTGAAGTATGCAATGTCATACCGCTAAACTCAAGACTGATTTGAACCTTAATAGTTAGGATAGTAAACAAAATTATAATTTAATAAATTTTAAATTTCACGTCAGACCACTTAACGAAATTACGGAAAAAACAATTTTGGGCCCATAATTTTTTTAATAAAGAAGCGGTACTTTTATTATCTAAAAGGAGAGTAAATTACAAAGAACTAAACCAAAAGGAAGGATATTATCTAAAAAATAAAAGGAAAAGTATTTTTTCATGTATAGATTTTTACATGTATTTCATATTGCAAATGAAAATGTTTAGGGTAGAAAATGGATAAGTTTCAATATTTTAATAAATTTATTACAAATGTTAATCCTTTGTACCTTTTTT